>CM031240.1:842196539-842499460 GCA_018340775.1 Taxus wallichiana var. yunnanensis
AAGCGATAAGCCCAGACCCGTATTGCCAGGTGATAATGTAGGACCCATCCGGTTGGGAGCAAACTTACCACGTTAGCTCACTTCGTGTAGTGACATTTTGATTTTCCTTAAGAACAAGGTCACCAATTTTGAAATCACGGTGTGCACATGCTTTGTTGTAAGCACGCTTGACACGCTCGAGATAAACTTGATGATGCTCGAAGAGCGTTGAGGCGCGCTCATCCTAATAACTCAAGTTGAGGCTGAGGCGATTTTGGCCCGATAATCCTCATCGAGAGACAAATTCTCACGAGAGAAACACGGAGATGGGATTTGGACCTCCAAAGGAAGGGCGGCCTCGAGACCCGTAGACGCGAGAGAAGAGTAGCACCGGTAGGAGTACGATCTGCTAGTCAGATAAGCCCCGGAGAAGCGAAAGGGATATGTAGATGCCAATCCCTACCGGCTCGACTAGTTACCTTTGCGAGGATATTACCTTGAAAGTTTTATTGAAACTTCGGCACGACCATTAGCTTGAGGATAGTATGGAGAAGAAAAAAGCGAGCTTGATTTTGAAAGCATTACGGAGAATTTTGCAAATCGGCGTTCTTGAAGGATTTACCATTATACGCTGATGAGCTTGTGTGGAGCATGGCGACAAATGATGTGTTGATAGACAAAATCAACTATAGGTTTAGCCTTTGTTGAAGAAAAGAGGATAACTTCTACCCACTTAGTAAAGTACTCGGTGGCGATAATGATAGAATGATGGCGTTGTGAAGACGAGGATTGATGAGACCAATAAGATCAAGGCCCCATTGTGAAAAAGGCCACAAATCCGCGAGGTTGCAAAGCTGACTAGGGGCGTGCGTGAAGGGATTGGAATATTCTTGACAACTTGGCGCATTTCTTAGTGTATTAGTAATCTTGATTAAGAGAAGGCCCGATAATATCCCAAGCGTAAGATAAACTTAGCCACGGCTAAACCACTAAAATGTCCACCACGAGATACGTCATGGACCTCACGAATAGCTTTAGATGATTCATGGGTTTTGAGGCATCGAAACAAAAATACCATCAAGCGCGTTTGTAAAGAATCCGCTGGATAGAATAGCGATTAAGCGCGTTGGACAAAGACCTTCTACCGTTGGAAGTCGGATCTGGAGGAAGCACCGAATGAGATAGATAATCAACTATCGTTGATACCACTCATCCACAGTATGGTTGTGGCAGCATTGATCGAAGTTATTTATTGAAGATAAGATGGTTGATCTAATCGTTGCGCAGCCACATAAAGGCGAGTCTTGATAAAAAAGCGGGATAAGGGATCTTGTGAGGCCATGGTATCCGCGAATCGATTTGCGATCACGAGGAATGGATTGGATGGTGAACTTATCGAAAGATTGGAGTTGGGCAAAAACAATGTCGCGATATTTTTGAAGGATATCATTCTTGCATTGATAGACACCGTGACACATTAACGATGAGTTGAGAATCACGAAAAGATGTCGTCTGACCCAATGGCGGCAGAGATTAATGGCATTTGAAGTCCTAAGACAAGAGCTTCGTACTCAGGCCATATTATTGGTGCACTCAAGTTCAATTTGTGTGCGGCCAGGATAAGCGTACCCCGGAGGAATCATCACGAAACCCGCACCTCCCCACTTGCTGGCATTTGGATCCATCGAAGAAGAGCTTTAATTTAAATGGAGATAGACCAAAATCGATTTGTTGAATAAATTCATCGGGGAATTGAAGCGAGGGTCTTGAGTGTCGGAAGAGGAGCACTAGCTAGTTGATCTGCAATAACTTTGACCCTTGATAGCCTTTTGCGGGATAAACTCGAGTCAAGTCATCATGAGCATAAGCCCGGCGAGTGATACGATCATTGTGATAAGGCTTTGCATGAATTGTCTTGAGGATTGACATTTGTGATGTAAGTTTTGTGATTAAGAAGATAATGGCGAAGCTTAGAAATTCTGAAAGAAGCGCAACATAGTTTTCGGCCGAATGCGTGTCTCATACTCATGGAGAAGGTGCGGCGATGTAATAGGCAGCTTGTTCTTTACCACAAGTGTCCGTCTGCGAAATCATGGCTCCCGAGAGCATGGTCGATCACGAGAGATATAAAGATGAAAGGCTCCCCCTCGCGTGGAGGTGTAAGCACGGGCGGAGAAAGAAGATAAGCTTTGAGATCATCAAGGCCTTTTAGGCATGCTCATCCCATTTGAAATGAACATTCTTACGGAGAAGATGGTGAAAAGGTTGACAACGGTCCGGCAATTGGGAGATAAAGCAGCCTTAGCGATTGAAGGCGTCCTTGGAGGCTGCGAGTTGCTTTAAGTTAGGCGGGGAGGCATCTCAAGGATGGCTTTTATTTTTGCGGGGTCCACTTCAATACCCACGATGGAAATGATAAACCCTAAAAGTTTACGGTGAGGGCGCCCGAACACGCATTTAGATGGATTTAGAAGCGAAGACAAAAGCGGATAAGCCTCTCGAAAGAGAGGTGCGAGGATGAAAAAGATGCTCGGCGGCGTTTGGATTTGCCGGAGATCGTCAGCGTAATCCTCTGATTTTGTGTAAAAGATCATGGAAGATGTAGGTCATTGCTCGTTGATAAGTTGCTCGGCGATTAAGACCGAAGGGCATGACACGATAGCAAAAGGTCCCCGAGGAGTTATGAAGGAAGTCTTATCTTTGGTCTTACAGTGCGATGAGGATTTGATTATATCGGAGAAACCATCCATAAGAAAGCATTTCATGACCCTTGATTAAATCTACGAGTTGAGTGATATTAGGAAGAGGAAAATCATCCTTTGGGCGAGGCGATTAAGATCCGGAAGTCGGTACAAATTGAATCTTCCCGATAGCCTTGAATTCTTGGTACTACATTGGACACCCATTGCGGATAATCGATGGGTTGGATGAAGTTAGCGAGAAGCAAGCGGCTGTAATTCTTCTTTAACAAGAAGGGCTATTCTAGGAGTGCATTTTACGTAATTTTTGCTTGGTTGGTTTGATGTTGGGAAGGGTAGCGATATTGTGGACTCTGATATCGGGATCGAAATCTGGCATATCCTCGTATGACAAGCAAAGGCTTGGCGATGTTTGGAAAGAAAAGTAGTAAAGTCCCTAATTCTTGTGGATCGAGGATTGGCGACCTTAATGATGCGAGGGTCTTGAGGAGTCCTATATTAAGGTCGATAGTGGCCTCGTTGAGAAGGGTAGACGTGTCAGAAGGAATGGTTTTGGGAAGATATGAATCCTCTGCCCCTAGATAGGTGAGGACAGAGTCGTCATCCGCACAGTGGATAGTGTTGATAGTAGGAGAGTCGTCTCCAACTATCTCAGGGAAGATTAATGGTATAGAAGCAGACCGATTGTTAGTCTCATAGACTAAAGGTCCCAAGGAAATGGTATTGATCAAAAAAAAAAAAGTTAGGTGGGATGGAAATGTCATCGTCCACATCAAGTGATGCTTGGTTTGGTGGGGAAGATGGTTCTTGATAGGAAGAGGCTCATCAAGAATAGTGTGGTGGCTTTTGAAATGGGTTTAAATCCCAAACCAAACTTTTGGTGTGGCGTGAGTAGGAATGGATTTGAGGTCATGTATACCTTGTTCATATTTTCCAAGGCCAAAACCTTTCCACAGCATCGATCGATAGATAAGTTTTTGCAAGCGTGGGATTACGTAGATAATCAAACCTGTTAGGTAAGGTTTGGCTCTAGGAGGAGAATCAGGACAATAATGAGGTGTATCAAAGACCACCGTAGATGAAATTAGGTACATTGATTGGGCGAACCAATGGTAGCGATGCGGCCAGAGACTGATTGATATTCGGGTTGCTTGTCGGGTCTACCATACTCATTAGGTTTGAGATGGGCATCGAAAGAAAAGAGGAAGCTCTCTAGTGAGAAAGCAGCTTTGCAATGTCTCTTCAGTTTACGCAAATCTGGTAGTTTGGTGCGAGTATGGAAGAAGATGAAGCCCCATCTGGAGAAGATGCATTTTCTTTTAAAGGGCGAGACCTTGTGGTCATGTCGCATTGCGAAGGAAAAGGATCTCTGGATGGGTGTAGATTTTGCCCTCATATTGATATTTTAGGCATCGATGGAGGTGGATGGGACCTGATGCATTGCGAACCCGGGGCGTCGAGGATCATGTTATAGTGGAATTTTCCTTGACAATATAGAAGAGTTCATGGAGCAGCTTTTTACCTACTCGGATGGGTAAGACCCACGATTCCTAGAGTGGCTTGCTAGGCTGATCGTTAAATGATCGAAGGGCGAAAAGGCGGAGGTGACACCACATTCTTAGGTAACTTAAGTTGTTGAATGTGTGGGAAGAGATGGCGTTGAGAGCAGCTCCACTATCGATCATAACACGTTTTAAAGCGATGTTATTGACTTGGAGCGTGATGAAGAGAGGAGCCTCGAATCCTCGAAGAAAGATGAGAATTTACTGAATCCTCAAAAGAAATGGCGGTCGATGGACCATTGATCAACAACCCACTCGAAGAGTGCAGGGGCTCATCGAATTTCTTTGCGATGCGGCGCGATTATCGATTAGAGCTGGCGATGTTGTGGAAGGATTGGATGAGGTCAAAAAGACATTTTGGCCGGAGCTTAGGTGAGTTGCTTCATGACACTCTCCTCAGCGGATACGGGAACTTGAGTCAGTGCGGCACGAATGGAGACCTTGGGTCGTGGGGCGATGAGGAAGGAGACACGCCTTGGGGGCTGCGAAATGACAACCCGTGGTCTAGATGTTGGAGATGAAGATGGGTTATGATAATGTTGGGTTCTAGTGGCGATATGGATTGTGTCGATTTGGGAAGGAGGAGATCAAGTGGAGTGGAACCACTAGAAGTGCGAATGGATGGTTGAGGTTCGGATGAGGCTAGGGTAGCAGGAGGTACTTGTTCCTCCTCAACAAAAGTCACTTTCTTCGAGAAGGTTCTTGACAACGGCTTGAAGAGCTTTACATCCTTGATGTCATGACACGGAGTATGCGGTGGTAAGCACAAATCAGATCAGAGTTAAACCAGGTAGGTTTCACTCCTTTGGGGTTATAAGGCTTAATCGGAGGAAGGGTTATGGCTGAAGATTGGATAAGTTGATGAAGGATTTCGGTGTAGAATCCGGTAGACGAAGATGAGGATAGAGATAATGGAGATGGTTCTTTTACCTTAACTTAAATGTAGGTAAAAAGAACTTGCATGTTAGGTTTAACTTGATTTTATTAGGGATCCTCTTATTTGTTTGGACATTCGGAGGAGCAGTCTTGGGTGCTTGGGATGGGAGTAAATGAGACATGATTGTCTTTGGTGGAGGAGGAGTCCCTAAGATAGATTTTGAGGAGGATGGAGATGCGATAATTTTTGCGGTTTTTGGAGACAAAGGGGGTTGCTTAGTCGGATTTACGGATGATTTAGATAATGTCGGTTTGGAAGAGGAAGAAGCTCCCAAAATAGGTGAATTTGGAGGAAGATAGGGTGTCTTGATTTTTGGTAACAAAGATGAGGATTTTGATAGAAGAAGTGGCATCTTTTTGGTAGGTAAGTCTACTTTTAGGGATGTTGATGAAGAAGAAGATGATGACTTTGATAGGTGTGTAGAAGAAGATGCCTTCTCAGCGGGCAAATCTAATCGTTTATGAGGCGTGGAGAGAGATTTTTGTGGAAGAACAAGAGATTTTGATGGTCGAAATATGGGCTTCCCCTTTTCGGGATGGTGACAACTTCAACGTCATAAGGTGATTGTAACCTTTTTGGAGAAGCAAATGGGGAGATATTGATGGTATAATGTTAGATTTTGGTTGTCGCGGTTTAGGTTGAGGAATCGAGTGTGCGAGTGTTGGTGTTACTTCTTTTGATTTTTCTGAATAGGTGAAGTAGTATTAGTGATGGAAGAAGTAAGTGATGAAGAAGTTCCTTGCGAAGGGACCACTTTTGGTGTAGTGATCATGGGTGGAACTACATAGGAAAAGAGATAGGAAGAGTCAAAGTTGAGGACACTTCCGCGCGAAGTCGGCACGATTATAGGGATGTTTATCGAGGGCATAGTTGTGGCGGAATGGGAGCAGCGAAGTAGATGTGCAAGTGGAAACTCGAAGGGATGTAATTGCCTCGAGCATTGAAAGGATGTCGATGATGAGGCGGATGAGAAGACAACTTGTCTCGGGTATGGATGGGAGATCGGACAAAGGAGCGGAGAGAGATGACTCCGTGTTTAGCAATGTAGGAATATCCAAAGATGGGTTATCGAGGATGGAGGAATTCCGAGTGATTGGTGAAGTGGAAGAGGGTTACGATTCGATTGCTGCGTTTGTAGATGATGTGGTTTTGAAGCGGATTCTTGATAGAAATGAAGTTGATAGTGTGGGTGTTTGGTTTTGAGATTACGAAGAATTATGATTTGGGGCATGATTGGGGAAGGGTTGTTTGAAAATGTCAGTAGCTTGATTTGGGGAGCATTTGGGTTATCGAGAATAAGCTCGCCTTTATCGATAATTTTTGGACAAGATTTTGAAAGTCGACATCGTTCGATGTCATGACCCTTGGTTACATGATAGTGGCAAAAATCGTTTTCTCTGTACCCTGAGGGCGTTCTCGACTTTCATCAATATCTCTAATGGGTGGAAGTTCGATCATGCGAACTTCGACATTTTTCTAAGATGGAGCATATGATTCCCCCGAATGGAGGCGAAGGATCGAGATGATGAAGCCCCTTTTCGAGCAGATGAAGGGTCTCTTCGTGGTGGTTGATTAGGAGTACTATCGGTTCTCGATGTTTTTAATACGATAGCATTGGTGGACCCTTGATTCTTATCTTTAGGAGGAAAAGAATTTGGTTTGGTGAACCGAGAGAAATCGGGTTTAGATTTGGAGCGAAGTTTTAGTTTTCCTTGTTCAATGGCACGAGATTCGAGTTTGCGTGCCATTGTGAAGGCTTCTTCGAAGGTGTGGAAAGTTTGGATTCTTAACGTGGAAGAAATGTGACTAGCGCAAGATCGGGTGAACAGCTCGATGCGTTGTGATTGAGGAAGAGAGAAGGACAATTGGTTGATTATCCCTCTCAGCGGCGGCAAAGTGCAATGCTGATAGACTCATCGTCAAATTGGCGAATGTTGTAAAGATCGTGATTGAGATCTTATGGGCAATATTTATTGAGAAGTTCTCAACAAACATTTGGGCCAATTGAGAGAAAGAAAATAATGAATGTTGAGGAATATTATTGTACCAGTCCAAAGCGGGACCCGCTAGAGACATAGGAAAGGTACGGAGCATGAGCTCCTGATCTTGGACAATGAGGTAGCAAGCATGTTTGAATGCTCGCAGATGTTGTTGGGGGTCTTCCGTATGAAATTTTGAGAATTTGGGAAGTTCCCATTGGGGAGGATAAGGCTTAAAAGCCACCGAAGGATGAATGGGTTCATTGCATACTTCTTCAAAGGAGTATGAAGGGCGGGCTCCTTTTGTGGAGGCTTCCAAGTCTGCAATTTTCTTGAAGAGAAATTGAACCACATCCGATTGGGGAGGAGGTACATTGGTTTGTCCTACATGAGAAGCAAGTAGTGGGTGTGGTTGAGGTGTCAATGGGGGATTCATCAGTTGTTGGATAGGATTATAAGAGGAATAACCAGGTGTTAAGGTGACAGGGTGGGGTATTTTTTGTGCGGCTTGCGTATAGGCGAGGTGCGAGATAATAAGTGGTTGAGCAAATAAAGGTTGGGTGACGGATGGAGCACATGTGATTGAAGTGGACTCTATGTTGGTTGATTGGATCGGGATAGATTGAGAATATATGAGTGTTGGTTGGATTGGTCATGTTGGGAACAAGACTGAAAGGGAGCCTTATTGCTGAATTAGGTATCGAGGTGCCCGATACTAGAGGATGGCGAATGTCACGATGGCTGGAATATTGGAAGAAAGACCCCCTAGAGGGCGAAGTAGGAGCAGCTGCTGTTCGGAGGGTTGGCTCATGAAGAGGTATTGACCTTGAGAAGCGATAGAGGCATAGGCGAATTGGCGGCGATGTGCGGATGTGCGGGCAATTTACTATAGCGAAGGCGAAGACCTCTCGAAATGGGTTGTGGAATAGTCGAGGTAGCTGCGGTGTTAGGGATAGGTAAGACTAATTGAGAATTAGTCGACATGGTAGGTGGAAGAAAAGGGAGGCATAGGGGCCTCACCCTTCTCCGTGGCTCGAGCGAAGAGATGGTCTGGCCTTGCTCTAAAGAGGCACAGGATGATCCGCGAGGATAATTGTACACTTGTCGGATTGGTGGGTCTTGGTCGAGATATTTGGATCGACTTGTGTACTAGATAGTCCATGAGGGCTCACGGATTGCGATCGAGAGGCACTGAAATTGAGATCCCGCGAGAATAGACTACGAGTCGAGAAGATATTTACGATGGACTAGGAAAGCCGGACGTGATGGGATTGTTTTGGCTTGATGGAAAGGATTATACGACCATGAGGGAACCCACTAACGGTGGTCGAGGAAGATTGGAGGGTGCGAAACATCCCGCGGCGGTGGTGATTTCGGAGGAAGAAGGAACTGTTGGGCCATTTTCCTAGATTGTGAGCAGGTGATAGCCGTCGCAAGCAAGCGAAAGAAGATTGTCTTAACTAATGCACAAATAGTTCAAGCGGCGCAAGTGATTATCTCCTTTAAATTTTGATGCTTTTAAGAAATGAAAATGTTAGGAAGGCTTTTAGAGCAGGAACTACTCGAGATAGCCAAACTAGGGATGGTTTGGGTAATGTTTGTGAGAGTCGAAGGCACTTGATAAAAGACAGTCGTGGCTTGATATAGGGGCCTACCCCGCACTTCACACACCGCTTGCGATAAGGGAGTGGGTGCTTTGCCATATATACCAAAATCTTTCGTGAATTTATAGCGCGGCCCGAGTACCGCGTAGGCTCTTCCTCTTGGATATCACTTCCAGTAGGCGAGGCCAGGGAAGGAGTTTTGTTTAGATGCTTTATACCTAGTGATTTTGGCTTTGTGTGCAAGGGTGAAAAATAAAAATCAAATAGTGTCACTACCGATTTTGATCAATTTTCCAACCTAATTAACACTAGATGACAAAGCATGCGGCAATGAAAAGAAAGGGTTCTTTTTAAGCACTTAAAAGCGAAATGTTTGATTTCGATGAAGACAATTCAAACAAGTTCTTTCCCAAATGCGATTAGGTTCTTTTTAAGCACAAAAACTGAAGTGTTTGGATGTGATAAACAACCAACAAAGAAAACCTAAAAAGGAGAAAACAGAAAAAGAGGAATACACTGTAGTTTTAGCTCTCGAGGTGTGTGGACTTCAAAAGCGCGTTGTTGAGCTCTTCCTCGAACAATCCCACGAACAAGCAAAGTGCTCCTTGCGAAAAGGATCAAGCAAACAACAAACAAGATCCGGAAAGATACATCCGAGATAATGGCGAAGCGAAAAATTTCTATTTTAAGAAAATAGAAAAATTTCAAGATAATGACTTAAGCACTAAAAGCAAGATTGAAATGATGAGCGAGAAATGTTCAAATAGGGTGATAGAAATCGGTGAAGAAAGGAACAAAGTTCAAAACTAGAAAAGAGATGAACTTACCAATAAGGGACTTTGGTTCATGTCCCCCAGTCGTGCGAGAATGTAGATCAAAATTTACGTGCTTGTTACTGTCGAGTTAATGCACCAAACTAAACACAAAAACCACGAAAAACCTCAATGAAATAGATACACATGAAGATGTAGAAGCGGATGAGGAAGTCGATGTAGATAAGGCAGGCGCACACAGCAATTCGCACAATAGATCCGAGTAACTTTGCAAAAAACACGGTGCTTGTGAGAAAAAGATGGCGTTAGAAGATATATGGGTGGGTGCGCGAAAGCGGGTCCGAAGCGATAAGCTTCCTTGGCGGATGTCGATCCACGTTTTCAATAAAGAAAAGCGGCATACATGATAAAGATGTAAATAAAGACTAGATTCTCGATTGCGGTAATAAAAGCAGAACACAGGCAATGACGGGAAATCTGAGAAAAGCTGGAGCGAAAATAATGCTAGATTTGTGTTACACATGACCTTTACACATGCTGCCCGAAATCGCGTCGGCTATGTAGAATCGGCGGCCCGATGTGTCCCAGCGGCCAGGAGCTGATCGGCGCGGCCCAGGGCTGTCGGCGTCATTGGATAAGATCGAGTGTCAGCGAAAAACTGCGAGGCGACCAATCGGGGGTATGCGATGAGAGATTCGGGGAGATCGGAAGGTGAATGTTATGCATAGGATGTGCCGAAGATGGAGAGGCAGAGCAGAGTCACCGGATGATAGATAATGGTGTATAGTGTTGATATGATACGGGCGAAATAGCGGTGCTCCTCTCAGGGATTGATTAGGACAGGATCTGCCCTAACTGAGACAATTGATGCTAAGAAGATCTCTCTTTCTCACTCTCTGTTCGTGCGTAAGTGCTTCCTTTCACTCGTTCGTCTCTTTTTCGGTCTCTTCGCTCTTTTCCGTCCCTAGACCTGAGTTCTGGGCTTGCTTTTATAATCGGCGCCGCTCCTAGAAAATCGGCGCCGACCATATGGAGTCGGCGCCGATCGCGGAAAAAGACTCGAGGTGCCTTAATTGATTGATTCGAGAAAAAAAACTTATCAGGCTACGGGAAAATATCCCGCTTAGGGAAGATTAAGAATAGATGTGGTACATGGGTAAAATAAATTTGGGGTAGATAAGTGATTAAGATGCATGGGAAGAAGCGTAATTAAATTTTTAATTATTTAATTACCCATGGGCAAGATATGATGAAATGAATTAAATTTAGAGATAGGTGATTAAATCACGAGTTGGATAATATCTCGAGGGGATAGTTGGTGGCCTAAGGGTGCCCCGAGGTTACTAAGCACGTAAATGGGTAAGAGAGGACACTAAATTGAGTAACCAATTTTAGGTGTCTCTACGATTTCAAGTAGCTGAATCTTTTAATAAGGGTTACATAAGAATTAAAGATAAAATCACGTCATCAAAGGGTATGAAAATAAGTACATTACGTGACATTGGAGGCATCAATAAATGAAGAATTAAACAAGCAATGTTCAAAAGGAAGATGTGCTTTTACTTCAAAGGTACATTCTAGATTTCATAATGAGCAAACAACCATGATCCTACAAAGGAATGCAACTATGCACTTGATATAGATGAACTAAAATTGCAATCAATATTACATAACCAATCCATCTTCAGCATATCATTCAGAAAGGAAAGTACCATATTCACTGTTGAGAAGGAAGTACAAATTTTCAAATATGTAAATCAGATCCAAAAGGACAGTTTTCAACTTGAAGAATGCCTTGAATTGCGAAAATGACCTTGAAATATAATGCGAATATGTTTGAAAGTATGCCTTTAGATGTACTGACCCAAAGTAAAATAATAAAGATCGCATAAGCCTCATGTTATGCAAAGCTATTCTGATTTCATAAGAAATGCATTGAGGGCATCACCGCAAGACCACCGGTGGTCATTTTTATTATTATTATATTCGGTACATACGGCAAGGAAGAATAACCACAATTTTATGTCATATGATCGAAATGAAGCTAAAATTTTTATTGTTATATATGGCTCAATACTCACAAATCAAAGTAAGAATCAACCACATATGTGCGGCATTAATAGAGATTTATTAATAAATTGATAGGTTGATGTCATTACCTTTGCATTAGTAAGCAGTCAAAGATGCATAATACAAAATCTCCAAAATGAGGAATACATCAATTAATATCAATCAGTCAAAAGCTATAAGCCTGCAGGTCTTATGAAATCTTTCTAGCTTGATATAATCACTTCAAAGCCAAGATGAATGAATGCATAATACAATTTTAACATAGGTAGAAGGAAGTGCAGCGTAATTCCAAGTACAAGGAGAGGATAATTATTAACAAATATAGTCACTTAAGGTCTATTTTAAGTGAATGTTTCATGATACTAGCAAATTATCTACGAGTTTATATATCCTAGCAAAGAGAAGAATGATGATATGGAGTGTAGAAAAAGCGGGAATGTGAATGCACACAAATTACAATCGGTTGTCAATTGAAATAAATCTGATTTCGGTGTAATTGACAAATGTTGCCATCAATCAAATGAAGGAATCTATTTGATCAAACTCAAAATGAAATTCCCAACATCCATATCATCGAATGAATCAAGTTATGAAGTCAGATATAAATCATGATTTAAATTCTCGACAAAAATGCTATTTTTAGCAAAGCAAAATGCACGATTTCAACTATAAGTGGAATCATATAATAGTGGCAACTTTACCAATTTTTTCTATGAGGTTGTGACTCTATAGAAGTGCAATAAGGTCGAAGAGAATTTCGACTTTAGTGATCATTGCGAAGCGAATAAAGTGAGGGATAGTTTTTAAAATCACCATAGGAATGCATGATACATTTTTGCAATATACCCTCAACTGATAAGCCATCTCAGAAAGCTTCATCAAGCTGCAAGTGACCATTTTCAATCAAAAAAGAACAGATTCTCAGAGAGTTTCAATGTCTATATTGACTTCTCATCAAAATCCAGAATAGAGCATGAAAGTGAGAATATCAAAACTTAATGAGCAATCTGATATAGAAAGTTAGAGATATTCATTCTTGTAGACATATTGAACACTGTTGCAAGGGTTTTCATGGCATGGAGCAATCAAATAGATGAAGTTAGCTTTGATATTGACATATGAATACAAATTCTATCAAATTCAAATGAGCCCACAAAGTGAACTCATCGAAGCAAGTGAAATCCACGTAGATCTGCAACTATATGAAAGGAAAGTTGCACAAAATGTCCAAGACCTTAAAATAAATCAATAGAGTTGTGAAGTAGATATAGACAATGCAAACCATTCAGAAGGTACAATTTTGTCTCATTAAGATAATGACTCCCCCAGTAGGACGATAATCTAAAGTCGCAACATTTCCACATTATTAGTAAGTAAAAAAATCGGAAGAGCCCAGAGATTAGAGAAGAAAGTCACAAGGTTTCATATCGCAACCATCAATTGAATATAGGTTATGTAACAAGGAAATTCATCTTATAAGCTCATTACATAAAGATGTAACTTCCAACATCAACATACATTATCAAATGGAAATCAACATGTATAGAGTTGTTATTGCAGACTTTAGGTGCTAAGGTAAATTATGAGGACACAATATCAAATTGAATCGTTCTTCATACACTTACAATAGGGTATGAGCCATAAAAAAGTAGGAAGCAACAAACCCTCATCTCAAATCGAGTTGCACCTAAAATAAACATACATACCATTCAAAGTGACACAATAGAAATGGCCTAGCAGCTAAAAATTCCTCATATTTCAGAGTGTACAGTTGAGAGGATATTGCTTGGAATTTATGGATGGAAAAGAACAACACATCCTTACCTTCAAAACTCTTACAATAGTGCCCATATTGCACCAAGCTGGGGAATTCACACATATCGAGGCATAAGAACAAAGAAATGAGTACAAAATTTGAATTATTACCTACAAATGCCAAGGCTAGAGATCAAAATCACAAAATGGTTGTCTTTTAAGAACTAACGGTCGAGTCTCAAATAAAACCCTATCTTGAAGCAAAAGTGAAGTACCCAGAATGGCAGAAGTGAAAATGGTAGTTTATGGAACTCGAATCATTGATACCCATAATACAAAATGCCTAGATCTAGAGTTATGAGGTAGAGAATGTTTATGTTAGGAAAAACTCACCAGTGGAAAAGGGTTTTTAGAGCTTAAATGGAGCTTCACGCCATTAACAATGGTTTCAGATATAATACAACCATGGCTCATTTTCATCAAGACAATAAACACAAGCTCGTTTACAGGTAAACACAAGCTCGTTTACTGAGTAAACACGAGACCACTGAGCTTTGAATTTGGAAAATAAAAATAAAGAGCAAATTTTAAGAGTTTTCAAGTAACAACATGAGATTTCTTTACCTTCTTCATAGCAACTTAGAATCATCACCAGCCAAAACTCGGGATGGTGAGCTTTACCCTTTGTTCGAAGCTCAATGAAGCATCAAAAGGAAATATCGAGAAACCACCGAGTTCGAGCACCTCTTAATGGCATGGCAGAGACCTGATGTGCAAGCTTTGCGTCGAGGCCAAACCTTAGATTAAATCGAGAAGGAAAGCAAGCCATACCCATCTCGGCTATGAACTTCTATTCATAGGAACCCGAGCTCGAAGGCTAAAAATACTGAGAATCCCAAGTTGAAAGATGAAAAATCGAAGGATATTACTTTACATGCAGGTAAAACCCTCGAAATGAGCTTTAAAGCATAAATAATGGCAACATGATAAACAATGACTCAAGGATGCATAAAATATTCCACAGAACTCTCCAAGCACTTCAAAATGGGCGAGGCAGAGCTTGAAATCATCTCCAATGGCCATTGTCAAGGAAAAATTTCAACAAAATTTCCCTAACTCAAAAGAGAGCTTGTGTAAAGTCTTGAGTGATTTAGGTCAAGATTGTTTTTGTTCACTAACTCAAGCTACGGGTTAATTTAACTCAACTTAGAGATTAAATAATTCACGTGGCATCAACATGATGAAACCTAACCGGGGTTACGATCAAACAATCAGCGACAAAATAAATAGCAGGGGTGAGTCATCATCATGAAGGGGACCAACCCAGATTAATGTTATCATTGTATTGACCTTAGATAAGGTCTAATCAATAATATATACACCATCAACTATGCAAAAGGTTCTCAGTGACCTTATTTTCAAAAGTGCAGTAAATATTCAAAGGGAGACCAAGTATGTGCCAAGGTGAATAATCAATATGATTATTATTTGAAATTATAACAATGGTTATTATGCCCATGTCAATTAAATAAGACTATATCATATGCCATCAAACAAAGGGGCCTATGGAGGTCAATTTAAAACTAGATCATGATCACTTTAACCTTTTCAAAAGAGACCTTATTATCTCAAAAGGATATATATTATTTATTCTACCCATGTGCACAGGTGGTCCCCACTTTGGGTGATTTTTATTTTTGGTAAGTTTTGAAAACAAAAGCACTATTTGCTTGCACATGAGTGAATTTTGCATATGATAACAAGAGGGCCAGAACATATGTCAACCTCAAAACTTGCAAGTAGATGGAATACATGGGTGAATATTTTGCAAAGTATTGCAAATAAAAAAATTTTTTCACACAAGGAGGTTATTTTTACATGTGCATCCAAGGGGTAGAATTAAAGAGTGCTAAATTTATCATTACAAGTGGATCAAATTGTAAGTTTCACATCAAGCACTAGAAGACAAATATTGCATGCACATTGGAGGAGACTTACACAGCAAGCAAGGGCTATTATTAGCCAAATTATTCATCTTACTTTATTAAAAATAGATCAGATCAACCACAGTTTGACTAAATGTATTTTGTAATCAAGGCTATTAATGTCTCATTGTATTAGCATGTCTATTTTTATTCCTTTATTTATTCATGATAAAGGGTAAAATTAGCATGCATGGGCAAGTAAAAATTTTATTCTATTTTTAGGATGGGTTGGGTGAATAGGCTTGCTTATATATTGTGTGCAATTGCAAAGCACAAAGGATGAATTTTTGGACGTAGGAGTGCATAAGCAAATATTGTCAGTTTTTCCCTTGAATGAGAATTGATTTACGGCTTTCCAATTATTTACGGTGGTGTGTATATCTCATTAGTTCTTGTGAATGTCAAATTCCTTGATTAATCATCTTACCTTGTTGTAAATTTAGTAATTTACTGCATAATATTAGCGTGCATGTTTATCTTCTTGTATTGTAACGATTCATTCCTTGATACACCAAGTGTTTTGCCTTTATATTCTGCTGAAAACTATTGGTTTGTGCATCCAAATTTCATTCTCAAGCGATTGTGCATATACTCGATCAAAGCCCTCAACACATTTTTGTATCACTCCAGATTTCAATTTAGTTACAATCATCTTTTACCCTAAAACCCTTATAAATTAGTTTAGGATACATCAAAAAAAGAACCCCTTGATAGGAGACTCACCTCAACAATAGGTATACCCATATATATGAGGTGTTTCCATTTTATCTCAAAGTGAGAGATCGAGAAAGCTTAGAACACTGCGGTTATCTCTCAGCGGAGGTGCACTTTTGAGAGATAACTCACTCTCCTCATTCCTCCCAATATTCCCCATACAAAACTGGATCATCTTCAAGCACTTATGACTGGCATCCTTGTACCATGAGTTCTGAATCCCAAATTAACCAATTATAATAGGCTACTTCACATTCCTCTTCATCTCTAGATTCCTCACTCCTCCTTTATATCCCTTTTGCACACTGCCATATCCTCTTATTCACTTTGTCTCCTAACCCGTTACACTAAATCTTTCCACCTTTAATGGCCATGACAACCCTTAAGATAACCTTTGATATTTTCATGTGGCTTGCCTTGACTATGTGGATGAACTTACGTTATTAGCTAAATTAATTCTATGAAGGTTATAAGATTACCTAATGTGATGGTTCTATGCTCTACTTGTCCATTGATAACTTCTTTTATAGCTCCAAATGATGCCTTCTTTTCTTATTTTTCTATCAATATTGACACTAATATATCCTATGCAAAATTAGCTAAAATCAAACAAGGATGTAATTAATATCTTATAGATTATGTTTTATGCTATAAAAACAACCTTCCTAAAATGACCAATGTTCTCATTGATTCGAATTACAAGATCCATTTATTCAAAGTATTTTCCCTCCACTCTAAGAGTGTCATCTTGATAAATATACTTCCTTTTAATCAACTATACCATACACTCAAATTACGTGAAATCAAATTATTATCTATGGGAAAATTAAGTATTATGGTACTTCTTTATCTTCCTCTAACAAATTTCAAGCTAAATACAACTTTAAATCAACTATTAATCCTACCAATGCTAAATTTATAAATCGACACTATTTCTCCACCTACCAAGCTTCACTTGTAATTTAGGAGAAGCACCTTTACTAAGTTACCTTGTCCTCGGTTCCTAATACCACAACTCGTCAAAAGAAATCTAATTACTCTCCCTCCACCAACGAATCTAGACCCTTCTTGACCACTTAATTGCAACTACGATGAAAATGCACACTTTGACTATCACCAATACAATGAGAATTCTATTAATTGTTGCTTTAAGCTTAAACATCTTCTTGATATCTTAATAAATAAATAAATAAAAGGACAAATAATAACCTACACTAACACCCTCCAGTAAGCATAGCTAAGGTGGGTGGAAAAGAAAGTGGGTCTCGATAAGCAGGCTTTGATGAGGTACCCATGTCAACAACTAAGAAAAATAGACACCGTAAGGTACCCAAAACTAGTAATAACAAAGTATAGAGAGAAAAATCCGCTTTGCTGAAGATATCCTCGAATCTCGGATCTAAAAAATCGTAAATGTGATGATGAAGAAGTGTGGTGCGCTTGTGGTCTAAATCCCTTTGCTCAATCATATAACTAAAAAACAACCGACACTTAGGCTTCACTAGAATAGTTGCATGCAAGTAGGTTTATCAATGGAGTGATGTCGAAAATGTAAAAAAACCAAACATAATTTGATCAATTCTTTACTGAAATAGGTGTGCCCACGATCCAAAAGAAAAACCAAGGCAGCAAAGCGAAAGGACCACGATATCGAAATAAATAGGAGTGCTACGATCCAAGAAAAACCAAGGTAATAAGGTAAGGACACAAAACCCAAAGAAGTAGTATCAACACCACACCCTCTCATATTCTTGAATGAGTAGAGTGATACCATAGATCTATATGAGTTGCGAAAATCAACTACTTGAACAACTTGTGAAACTAACAGGGCTTCACGAGAATAGCTCCCCCACAAGAGGCTGTCGACATGCCAAAAAAAAATGTCAAAAATACAGATCAAAATATCTCAACAAATAAGAGATATATAAATGTATACACTCATAGATACAAGAATCTGACACCCAAAGTTTAGGACATCGGCTTAACTTGAAATTACGTCCACAAGTGATCACAACACCCTCCCAAATTGGCACTCTATAATTGAGTGCATGTAAATATTACAATGAGTAACAACACCTTTTACATTTGAAATATGTGTATAAAAATGTCACCAATGCGTAGATCTAAAAAAATACACAATTTCAAAAAAAATTACTTTAATTCGAAACTCTGAGATCAAAAGTTATGAGCTCTATAAGGTTTTGTTATTAAAATAATATTTTAATGTTGATCTTTTAAAAAAGGTACATGTAACACCCAAATGTTCAAAGGGTAAAAGAGTGCATCCACACGATACATGCTTGTGACAAAGAATAAAATTACATTGCCCAAAACCTAAAATGTCGAGTGTATATCATTGCATCCGAAGGGGTACATTTCGTCGATATCTAATGAATAAAAGAATGAACCCAAAGTGCATATCTGGATAAAAAGACGCATCAAAATTGAAATATCCAAAGGTAAAAGAATGCATCGAGAAGGTACACACTTATATCAATGGATAAAAAATGCACCCAAATGGTACATATCACGTCCAGTGGATAAAAGAAGCTGCATCGAAAATGAAATATCCGGAGGGTAAAAAGAATACATTCGGAAGGTACACGCTTATATCTAATGGATAAAATAATGCACACTAGAAGTGCGAATCTGCGTCAGTTTGTTGTCTCAAAACATGGTCAATTTTACAGGTCGATTCTATAGTTTTAGCACCTTCCAAATCAATAGCGCACTTCATTTTTACATAAAAATGCATGTTGCGAGAAAAGTGCTAACAAATTACGAATACATAAAAAAATAAACTCTTCTTTGCGAAGAAAAACTTACTGAATGGATGTCTACATCATCTATAGATTTGATATCATGAAAGGAGCGATAAAAGATTATTCTAAGCTGCGATCTCGGATGATAATAACACACCACATTAGATTTGCAAAATAGAAGAGCTAAAATACCACATATGAAATCTATCATAATCCATAATGCTCGATACATTACAATATAATGACTTGAATTATTCAATAAGAAAGATGTACATATAGGAGGAGGAAGTGCAACTACTACCTAAATCGGTGGTGAAGAACTCCCACTAAGCGAATGCGATAGTTAAGTTAACTCCATAAGACTAGTAAGTTAACTCAACATAACTAGTAAGCTAACTCCACACACTAATACACCTAAACAAGCTAACCCAACAAGTGTAGGACTAACAAAAGTGTAAAAATTATCCTAATAAATAAATAAAAGGATAAATAATAACCTACGCTAACAAAAATACCTTCTAATAACCAAAACCAACAAATGGAATGGATGGAGTACAACAAATAGAGATGGCGAAGCTCTAAGAGTGCTTATCTTGAAAGGAAAAATACTAATGAAGATTTGATATTGTCAATCCATACGATGAGCTCATAGAAAACTATGAAGAATTTTAATAATGATGATTAGAATCACCATCATTCGGATAAAAGGATTATCGAAAAACTCTACGGTTTTGTGTATATTTGAGTGGTTTGAGTGCATGTAATTGCACTTTTGTTTGAGTACTAACAAATTTAAAAAACAAGTTACAAATTTCACTTCAATTCCCAACTAGTGTCATTCTTGACTTCACAAAATTAATGCAATAATCAACTACTATACCTTTTTTGTTACATCAGTTCAATCCTCCAACTAGGTGGAAGTTCATCAAAAGATTTATACTGGACCTACATTTATGCTTTTCCATGTCAACATGACCTGGGATAATGCAAGTAAAGCATTTAAAGAGAACACAAACCCAATAAGCATATTATTCTTGTCATTTATCTGTAAGTCTTTTTAAGGTTTGTTGTCTTGGAGCATGGAGCAATCAAATGTGGATGGAGTTGTCTTTGACATTGGCATGTGAACACAGATTCTATCAAAAGCAGACAACAACATAGTCATGGAAATAATTAGAAAGGAATGCCATTTTGAAATGTGAAATGTCTCTCTATCTGAAAGAATGTTGCAAGTTTCAATTTGGATAGAATTTAGAAAGGTATAATCCTATATTATTGACGTTTACACCCATCTAAAAGGTAAGGGTGCCATGGACAGATCTTTATAGTTACATTGACAAATTCTCAATGGCGTCCACGTTGGTATTGATATAATTTTGACCAAGTTATAATGAACATATGTATTTATATATTGAATTTTGATGGTGGGTTCGGTCACTGAATAAGGAGAGAAATCTATGTGATGACATTGTCTTGGATGTAATTTAATTTATTTATTATCCCAGATTTCAATGGAAAAAAATTTACTACCTCGGACATAAGAGGGCAATATGGATTTATTAAAGGCTTATGTTGGGTAACTTGGGTTACCACTTACCAATGGTTGATCTGTTGGATAAGTGCATTTCCCATTCTTTCCTAGATGGGTTTATAGTTCCAAAATTCTGGTTCAAATGTTCTAAATGCATGCCTTGTATCTCAAGTTAGATAGGCTTCTTTAATGCTTCTCAAAAATACCTTCTACAACTTTAAAATCTTGGTTCATTCAATTCACTCATTGCATAGATTACAGAGATAATAACTGGTTGAAAGGCTAAGAAATTTGGTATTACCTCAAATTGTAGGAGCCACTTATTTTCTCCTGAGTTATTTCCTCTATGAAAATGGTAGACTGGAAAAGTTCTATCTAGAAAAATTACATAGCAACATATATTGGAAAATAATTAACATTAACATGTAAACATTTGTGATAACAAAACATTGTGTGCCATTTTTCCATCGAACACCTATTCAATGTCAAGGGTGAGGAGATTGGAAAGACCTTCAAGAGAAGAAGTGAATGCTGAAATTTTGAAGGTCTATGAGGAGATGAATGGCTTGCAGGGTAGAGTTGAAGAAATTAGCTCTCTAGTGGATGATAGACACCAAGGTAAGAATTCTCTGTCTACACAGATTGTTCCGGTGGAGGAAATCAACAAATTACAACATGAAAAGAAATGCATACCATATTTCCTAGATGACCCCAATGAACAAGCCAATTTGGAAAATTCCATGTCTTGACCAACTCCGCAAATGGCCCAAAAACAAACCTAAGAGTCTCAGCTATTGGGTATATGTTAAAAAAAAGCAAACTTTAAAATCCAACTAAATGAAATCAATTTATTCTATGCTTGAGAAGAAAAGAATTGCAAATATCAAATGCCAATAATGGCTATATGGTTCAGATATTGTTTCTCCTTAGTGAAGATAACTTAATTTTTGGAGATAGATATGTGTAGTATTAACTCTAGATAATGAAAGCTAATAACATAGGGTCCATGAAAAAAACAATCTACAAAAGCAAACATGAAAAATGAAGTTTCTTTGATACAATCAGCTAGTCAGATTTAAATGTGTTTTTGACGAAGGAAGAGATAAAAAAAGGATACCTTAGGAACTGCAAGTATGAGATAAGGTAAACGGACGATTGAAAGCATTGAACTCTCATTTTTCTTAGAATTTCTTTCATATTCATCAATACCTATGTCTTTTTCTCCTATTACTACTTGAGCCATGGTATCCATAGATTCACAGTCCTCATCATACTCTTCCCGGAGATTTTCATGAATGTTTGAGGAACAAATTTCCCATTTTAGGGCCCTGTATTATGTGAAAATGATTTGGGTGATGGACTATAATAAATGAGCAACCATTTATTTCAAATCAGTGATTTCAGTTGCCACCAAAAAAGCATGCCATGGACTTTCTTATTATATAATCACATAGGATGCACTTTGTTTACTTGGATGACCTCTATTAAGATAAACAAAATTTGAACAATATAAAGAATGAATTAGAGAAATCTCGTGGTGGGTTGACAAGGGGGGATTCATATGCTAAATTGGTATTTGGATTTGAAAGAAACCTCGACATTTACCTTTCATTGGTTGATTTAATTAGAAAGATGCTTGGCACAAATACATAATAAATAGTAAGGTTTGGTATCTTACTCATCTCGCTCATTTGGTTGGTTTCGGGTAATGATATATTTCAACAATGATGTTAAAATAAAAACTAACCACTTCCGCTCAAAAAATGGTAGACATATCATCTAATGATGTTGAAACCACTTAAGGAATTAACTATAGTAAATAGGTCTACTTTTATCTCATATTTGTGAGCTTGAATCAGCTTGAGCAGAGTAACCAGATTTAGTGAGTATCCATTAATGTGGTTTAACAACCTGAGTTGAGCTTGACTACCCACATTTATATTACATTGGTTTAAATAAATAGAAGTTATGGGATCCAACTTACTTGATACAAGGTGTCCCCTATCTGTTTGAATGGGATTCGAATAATAGAATGCGAGTTTGTTGCTGAATTTGTAAGAATACGAAACTTCACATTACAACACTGGGAGAATGAATTGACAATGGCTTATGCAACTGTGGGTAAAAATAAATTGTAAGCAATAGAATTTAAACATGAAACTTCACTAATTTTACCAAAAGTGGTAGCGAAAACATGCGAATTGTGAATCCTGAGGCGAAAAAAACTAAAAACAACTTTAAAAAGTGAAAACGTCAAAACAACCATCAAATTTTATCACGTTGGAAAAACGTCAAAATACCCATCAAATGTAGGCCGATGGCGTGAATGACCGTTAGGCTCTTTACCATAGTAGAATGCCTTCGACATATAAACATATATTGATGTCACCTTTTAAAAAAAACGTAATAGAAAG
Source organism: Taxus wallichiana var. yunnanensis (assembly GCA_018340775.1). Classification (NCBI taxonomy): domain Eukaryota; kingdom Viridiplantae; phylum Streptophyta; class Pinopsida; order Cupressales; family Taxaceae; genus Taxus; species Taxus wallichiana. Next base: position 842,219,304 of record CM031240.1, read on the forward strand.
GGGGAATTGACTACCCTCCACTTAATATGGATGGCTACGATGCACCCTAGTGGTGCATATTGAGTGGAGGGTAGTCATCACCAAAGAAAGGTTGATAAAATTATTAGAATGTTCCTCTAAAAAAATTGGTTATTATTTAAGGGTAAGGAGGATGTCAAATCTTATCCACATATCCAAAGTACATGGATTGTAAATGATACCAAGTACCTATCCCATCATAAATTCAACATGGACATCCCTTCCTGCCAATTGCATTACATTCTGACTAGCAATCGCACATGAAGTGTGCAATGAAAAATCTGAAGGAGATGCATCGGAAAAGCTAAAGCGGAGGGAGTGAAAAATCGAGAGAGGAGGATGTTTGTTCAAAAGGGTATTAAGGGAGGATAAGTGAAAGTGTGGGGAAAATGCTAAGGGTTAGCAAATAAAAAAACTTCTTTCTTACACCATGGGCTGGATCCAGAGAGGGAGTGAGGGCGAAGGAGGAAGAGGAAGAAGAGATGAAGGGAGGAAAGGGAACGCCGAACTAGAATAGGGATCCGCAACAACCTAACCCAGAGGACAAGGAAGAGGCAGTAAGCAAACCGATTAACCCAAAGGAGGAGCCAGCCCGAAATAGCCGCTGCCTAGCGAAAATGGAAGGCCGAGCTGGCTCGGTCTTTAAGTGCATTCAAGTGATCAACCGCAGAGTGTACTGGGAAATAGAGCCGCATCGACGTCAACCACCGGGAGGAAACGTTGATCCAGAGTGGGGTGGAAGTTTTGGGCGAATGTCACTAAATCTCTGTATTGACCGCAGAGCCACCGAATGTCACGTCCAGAGCCGAGAGCAAGTTCGTCGACTTCCTCCACCCACAGGAGAGGATCCGGAGGAGAGAAGTCGACTAGTTGGTCGTGTAAGCCGACACGGTGAACAACATAAATTTGGTCGATGGCAACCCGCTCAACATCCGCTTGTATCCGAATGAAGCAGAAGGCAAAAGGAAACAAACGCAGAGGCAATGTCTGAATCAGTGCGAGGACGGCGGGCATGAAAATGAAAAGAGTCTCCTAGAATCGCTTCAATAGCTTCGGCTTCTTCCGACGAGGAGAATTTGAAAACCACAGCAAGCCGACGCCTATCAATGGCAGAGACATCGGCCAATTCACGAAATTGACCTCGAAGCACCACGAAAGGGAAGCCGACGAACGACATTATGGCAAAGAAGAAAGCACAAATCAGGAACCGCTCAGAAGATAACACCGGAAATGGAGGAAGCGGCTTAAGAAGAACAGAAACCGTGTGAAAAAGAAGGGGAACTGACCCCAAAAGAAATGGAGGTGGCAAGGAGCCAGCGAACGAGTCTGAGAAGACATGGGCCTCGTGAGAAGGATCGCTTGCGGGAATGTAATAGAGATTCACCGCCGAGAAGGCGAGGAATGGACAGTTCACACAAGAGGACAGCCACACGCTTTAGAGACCCCGCCAGGCTACTCGGATGAGCCAGCTTGATCGTGGGAAAGAAGGATCGGAAATCCATGCCAATCATGAGCCGAGCGGGAAGAAATGTCTGCCAAGGATTATCAATGGCGAAGTTAGCTAGGAAGTCCGCCGCACGATTAGCTTCTCGAAAGTTGTGAGAGATGCTCCAAGAATGAATTTTTCCCAGCCAATAAAGGATTTGAGGAATGAAAAGATTAAGTTTCCACGAAGGGGAGACACCTCTGGAGACCGCAAAATTATAATTTGGGAGTCCCCTTCAATCAAGAGATTTGAACAACCAAGAATAGCGGCCATCTTGACCCCTTCTAAGTAAAGCATGGGCTTCCGCAGAATTACAAGTGCCCTCTTTGAGGGGAAAGGAGCCTGCTCTAATGAGACAACCGCGATCATCTCTGAGAATGCAGCCAGCTCCTGATTTACCTGGGTTACCTCTAGAAGCCCCATCGAAATTCAGTTTCCATTGACCCTGTGTAGGAGGACGCCATCTAGTTTTTTCCTTTGAATCAATTTTTCGAGTTGTGTGAGCCCTTTTTTAACAATTGATCCTGGTCTGGGGAGCTTGATGAGGGGCCAAAAATGTAAATAGAGAAATCCTTGGAAGAGAAGGTGGAAAAGGAGAGACAATTAGCGCTAACACGCTCCGAGATGGCCACTTCGAGCTTGTTGAGAAAGGTGGGAAGATCAACAGCTTGCTCCCTAAAGAGACGCGAGATTACGTTCCCACCAGATATGCCAGAGCAAAAGTATGGGCTGACGTGCCAAATAGAGCTGAACAGGCTTTTGGCATTAAAGGATGGCCAAGAGGAAAGATTCGCACAATGCTTTTGCAAGGGACCCAGAAAGACTTAATTTATTGAAAAGCCAGTCCCAACGAAGTGAGAAACAAATGGGCAAAACAAAAAGAGGTGATCCAAGTCTTCCTCTGCAGCGCCGCACAGAAGACACTTGGAGGGACCAGAAAAGCCCCAAGAGCGCCTCTTGGCTTGAGTAAGAACCTTCTTGTTCAAAACTAACTAGCCGAAGTAAGCAACTTTCGGAGTGAGGCTAGGATGCCAACAACCAAAGGAGCAAGGTGTCCCTTTTCCAGAATGTGAAACAAGAGTATTATAGCCAGCTTTTACCGAATAGGAACCAGTGGAATCCCCAAGCCAAAGTAAACTGTCATCTTTATTGAGATACATGGCATTTCTGACCCGAATTGAGTCCATAAGGAGGGTGGATTCTTGAACGGAGGCTCCTATAGAAGAGAAATCTTTCCAGAGCCAAGAGGGCGAACCGTCAGGGTGCTGACTGCCATAATTGGAGACCAAAGTACCCCAGGTCCTGTTTGGAAGAATTCATAACACCATTGAGGGTGGTGGAAAGATTTAGGGGAGGAAATCCATTCCAACTTTCATCCCAGAAAGAAGCGAAGCAGACCATTGTTTATGTTCCAGAGACCATATCTGCAATTAGAGATTTGGAGTTACATAGAAAATTCCAGATATGTGAACCTCTCGAACTCGAAACGGATAAGAAAAGATCGTGGCGTTGACCACCGAGATACTTGTGAGAGAGAATTTGAAAGGCAAGTCTATCAGCATTAGAAATGAAGTTCCACACCAGTTTAGCCCCAAGGGCAGTGTTTTGAAGAGCGAGATCCAGAATACCCATGCCACCCAACCGCTTTGGAAGCTTGACCAAATCCCAATTAGCAAGATGAAATTTGCGCTCGGTACTGTGACCTTGCCATAAAAAGGTGCACCACTTTTTCAATTTTGAGCAGAATAAATTTTGGGATCTGTAAAATTGATAACATGTATATTGGAATTGACAGAAGCACCGAGTTTATTAGAAGAGCATGGCCGGCCAGAGAGAGCCATTTACCTTTCCAAGAAAGGAGTTTGGTGGAAAGAGAATTCAAGAGCCCGTTCCAAAGATGCGCCCTACCATTGCCATGGAAGAGTGGAATGCCCAAATAATTATGTGGAAGGTTACCCAAAGAGAAGCCGAGAATTGCTTTAATCCTGCACTGAAGTCTAGGAGCCACGTTGAAGAAGAAAATAACTGATTTATGAAAGTTTAAAACCTGACCTGCAGCAAGAGAGTAAGAGTCCAGAATGGAAGAAATGCGTTTGGCTTCTGGAATGGACCCTTGACCAAATAGAAAGGTGTCGTCCACGAATTGCTGATGAGAGAGTGGTGGAAGGTTGGATGTGATAAGAAGACCTTTAAGAGAACCATCCTGAATAGCGGACTTAATGTTGCGACTAAGAGCTTCCGCAACCAAAGTGAAAAGGAAAGAGGAGAGAGGGTCTCCCTGCCTTATACCTCTACTACTCTGAAAGAAGCCTTCCATGGAACCATTTACTAAAACAGAAAAATGAGGGGAAGCAATGCAGTTGAAGATCCATTTGCAGAAATGATCACAAAAACCCATGGCTTGCAAAGATTTGAGGAGGAATCTCCAATTGACACGATCATAAGCCTTACTGAAGTCAAGTTTCAACATCATACCCGCTCTAGAGGAGTTATGAAGAGAGTGGATCAATTCATGTGAGATAATGATTCCATCTGTGATAGACCTGCCAGGAATGAAACCACTTTGTTCATGGGCAACCAATTTGGACAGCAGAGGGCTTAATCTATTAGCTATAGCTTTGGAAATGATTTTGTAAGTAGTGTTACAAAGAGAGATGGGTCTGAAATCATCCATAGTCTCAGCCGGGGACTTTTTGGGAAACATACAAATGAACGTATGATTGAGAGTACCTAAAATCTTCCCCGAAATCCTGGATTCCTCGACAGCTTTCCAGACAGAAAGTCCGACAACATCCCAAAAATCCTGAAAGAAGGATGCTGGGAAGCCATCAGGACCAGGCGCTTTATCCCGCTTCATCGAGAAAACAATTTTCCGAACCTCCTCCAAGGAGAAGGGGGATAGAAGCATGTCATTGTCAGCATCCGTAACAGCAACTGGGATCTGAAGAAGGAGATGGGACTGCGCTCCAAAGGTAGAGGCCGAATCATTCAAGAGCTTCCAAAAAAATCCACCGCTTCTGATTTGATCTGAACTTGGGAAGATGCAAGGGTTGAATCTTCGAGCTTAAGAGAGGAAATGTAGTTGAAATTTCTTCTAGCTTTGACGGAGGCAAAAAAGAACTTGGTATTCTTGTCTCCATCAGACAGCCAAGTTTCTCTAGATTTTTGACGCCAAAAGGTTTCCTCTTTCAGAAGGAGATCACCCAAATCCTTTAGGAGAGATTTTTCTTTATGGAAATCATCCTGAAACATCCCATGGGCCAGAATGGACTCATTAAGAATACGAAGATCCTTCTCGACTCTAAGTTTTTCTTGGAAGATGTTTTTAAAATTCAAATAATTCCAGCATTGTAATTTGTCCTTCAAAAGAGAAAGCTTTTTGGAGAGTTGGAACATCCAAGTCCCTTTGACAGTAAAGGAGGCCCACCAGCATTGACCAAAGGCTTAAGAGAGGAATCATGAAGCCACATGTTCTCAAATTTGAATGGGGAGCGGCGTGGAGGAAGATCCAAATTTAAATCCAAAGAAATTGGGAAGTGATCTGAACCGGAGAAAGGAAGAACAGAGCTTTTTATGAGGAAGTGATTTTGCAGCCAGTGGTTCGAAACCAGGAATCTGTCAAGACGCACAGCCAAGGAACTGAACCCAGACCTCCTGTTATTCCACGTGAACCAGCCCTTACAGGGCTCCACATCAACTAAATGCGAGGAAGAGACGAAGGAGGTGAAATCAACCTGTGAGCATGGCTGCCATTGGATACCTCCGCGCTTATCACGGTCAGAGAGGGTGGCATTAAAGTCACCAGCAACGATTGTTTTGGAGGTCAGCAATGGTATCAAGGATCGAATGAGATTATTCCAGAGAGCTCTTTTTCTAAGCGGAGTAGGAGGACCATAAACATTGCAGATGTAGAAGAAATCATCAGAATGTTTAATCTGAACTTTGCACCAAATAAAATTCGAATCCACAAGAAGGGGCTCAATAGCACAACAACTAGTTTTCCACAAAATACCAAGACCACCCGAGGCACCAAGAGAGTTAGAGAAACAACCATCCCATCCTTTCCATTTTCGGAACCATCCATTTAAGCATCCATCTTCTGACATTTTGGTTTCCTGAATCAGACAAATATCAACAGCTGCATCCGTGGCATAGCGTCTTAACAGACGCTGCTTGTTAGGGGCGTTGAGGCCCCTAACATTCCATGAAAAAGGATCATTTGTGTTTCAGAGAGGACTCGCCTCTCCTACTTGTAGATGGGAAGAAGGAACGCAGTTGAAGTTGCTTCCCAAATGGCACCTCGTTCAGAGAGAGTTTACTTTTGTTGGGACGACCTAGAATGCTTTTCGGACCTAAATCCATATTGAGTAAGGGTGGAGTTGGGAGAAGCGGACCAAGGGACAAATTATTGGAAGAGTGATTCTCGATAATTTCCTCAGAGGATCCGTATGATCGCCATCCTTAGACTGAAGAAGATCATCTTTATCAATAATCCATTTTTCTAAAGAGGAGGAATTACCTCCCATTCCGATGGAAATGCCTTCATGGAAAAGGGACAGAATCCTGGTGGAGTCCTTTACAACGGCAACCATTTCTTTAACAAGAGAGAAAGTATCAGGGTCCAGGGCAAGGGGTTCATGAACAGATGAGGGGGAATGGGAAACCAAGGGCGGGGAGTGCGAGGGGGAAGGATGAGGGGGAAGGATGGACAGGGGGCAGAGGGGGATGAGATACTTTCGCCACCGCAGAGCTATCAGAAGGGGATTTTTACAGAATTTGTGAATGTGTCCTGGCTTTTACACTTAAAGCAAATGTTGGACACGCCTTCGTACTCCACTTTTTTCTTCCAAAGTCCAGAGGGAGAGGAGATATGAATAACTTCTTGAAGCTTTTGAGAAGGATCAATAGAAATGCAGATTCTAGCAAAAGAGGAGAGAGTACCATTCAGAGAGACAGGGTCAATGCGAATGACGCGACCCAGACTTGAGCAAATTTTAGTAAGGATTGGAGCAGACCAAAACTCACTAGGCAGGAGTAGAGTCTTGCCCAAACTTGTAACCCTTCAGTATCTGCTCTGTTGCAGTCAAAATGAGGCTCCCATTCGGATCGCTAAACCAGAGTCGGAAAGGAGAAAATATTTCCTAGCCATAGTGTCATCCTTCTGGGCGCTCCGAAATAACACAAAGAAAAAACCCTTTTCAAGGAATCGAATTATATATTTAACTATTTTTAATATCTATTAGTATAATTCACCTGTTAATCTATATAACAAATAACAACCATACTTAAAATTTGCAAATCACATGTGATGGTTAGTTCAAATATTTGTAAGTATTTTACTACTAAAATCTTGGAAAAAGTCTAAACAAAAAATAATGGCAAATATGAGGGCAGTGTGCATAGATTTTGTGGTCTCGAGCCCCCTAAGCATAACCCTAGGGTCCACCATAAGACCTCCTTCGGAGTTGCTCTATAGTGAAACCACAAGGCCTGTTTTGTTTTCGGAAAAAAAGCTAGCGATTTTATGACGCTTTTATGGTTCCTTCTCCAGCGTGAGCTATCTTTTTCGATGACTCGGAAGAGTGTCTTTTCAACTAGGAGAGTATTAAGTCTAGCGCAGGACGGAAATCCTGACGTGGATAACGGCCATTCCTCTAAGTGGAGAGCACCAGGTGGTGAAGTAGATGGTGAGAGCTTGTGATCGAATATGGTGTTAAACACAAAGGTGTTGTGTGATGAACGGTTTAGAATGTCGTGTGCTATACTAGTACTCTTTTAACGTCGATTAATATTTAGCTATACCAAGCGCTAATGTTGTTAAATTGAGATACCAAATATTTCAAGGGTTTCATTTGACATCAAAGATACTACTATGTATTTTACTTGCACTTTTGGTGACACTAACGTCAAGCTTTTTAACGCCAAAATTATACAAAAGATTATATATATTAAGAGTGAGCAACATGTCCAAATTGTGGGGATCGTTGGCATTGGCAACTCTATAAAACCACCCTTACAACAAAATTATTCAACAGGAAATGTTCTTTCTTCGATGGCTCCAGTTTTCTGTGTGACCTGCAAGATGCTGAAACCAAAAATGTTTTGCATACGAAGCAGAAAAAATTCCTCGACAACCAGGACCTACCTGTCAAAGTTTGGTGCCACATTTAAAGTTAGACCTACGTTGCAGATTGAAGGGATGGGTTAAAATGATGCATGCGGCCTCGCGTCAGGGCATTGATAATAAACTACTATCTTGTAAGGAATTTCTTACCTATGCGGTACGGTAACTCTTTGGGCTTTCTATAGGTGTAAACACGCCTTTGTGCATAAATATAAATGTAAAAAAAAACTTTTTTTAATATCAAAGTTTTATTGAAGTTGTTTTTGTTTGCTAAAATTTTGAGAAAATAAGGAAAAATGGGACTTCGATATTCTTTTTATTTTTTTACGACTTTTCCCACACCTATTCAACGGCTCAGGTTTTTCATGGCTAGAAAATCCAATAGGTTCCAAGTTCGAAACACAACCACAATGCTTGCATTTTGTAGCACTTTGTAGGCTCCATTTCTAGTTTTAAATTCGGTTAATTACAAGAAATAGGGTATGTAAACCCTTACAGTTTAATTCTTAGAATTGTTTTTGCAACTCGAAAAATATTTAGAATTTTGTTTTTTTTTTTTTAACGAGAAGCCAACAATTTTATACAGATATCAACATCTCTATCCCATGTTAGAATAAATATTATATTTAATTGATATGCACTTTTTGAGTGAGCGTATATTTATATTGATGTCGTATTTTAGCTAAGTAGTGACAGCCTAAGGGGCCTCCAATCTGTCAAATGTGCCCGGAGCACGATCTCAATCCTATCCATTTGACTCTCCATCTTAAGTATCTAGAGGGACTTGTACTTTGGTTAATAGGTAAACAAGACATCATTCTAAACTATTGAACTATAACTCTTGTAAAAATACAAAAAAATTAATCAAACATCAAAATTTATCTACAAAATATCAAAATTTAATAGATATGTAAATGTACATATATACAAAATTTAATACATATGTACTCGTACATATATAATGTTTATATGGACAATACCAAAGAACATATACATCTAATTATGAAGAATCCACATTGATACCAACAACATCCTTTGAAACAACTCCTAACACATAGTAAAATGTTTCCCTAATAGATATGAATTATTCAATTAGATATAACTATTGAAAACCAGACACAAAACCACAAAAAAATTTCTTCCTACATTGAGTGTAACAAAAGCACGACTAGACAATACAAGTGGTAATTTTAGGAGCATGTGGCATGTTTCCTGTGCACTAATGTCGTTCTCAACGACATTTTCTATTAGCATTTTTCTGAGTGCGATGTGCGAGGGAAAATCTAGATCTGAGCCTTTGGATATTCTAGAGAGCATCTGGTGGTATGTTTCTGACCTTACACGAGGAAAAATGTGCAGCCGTGGAAGGGCACCCAATGCCGATGCGAGAGGGATAAAACTATGGTTTGGCACACATACAATTGTAGTGCCTTGTCTGGAGTCTACCTTTAAAAAAATATTATAATAGAAGATAAATATTAAAAACAGGTGGCAATTTGCATAAGGTTGAGACGTAGTATCAAATATTAAAAATTGTACGTGTGTGACAAATATGTTGGCGGCCCTCCCTAATAACTTTTCCAATATCCTCCGCGTCAGCAAGTACAGTTGCACTAGTGCACACTAGTTGTTGGAGGGTGCCCTTGAGCCCACATTTCTTCAAATTTTTGGCTCATTTGCAAGGGCCTTCAGAATCCAAGTTGGGTACGGTCACCGATCAACCAACTAGACAAGTTCCACGTCGCATATAGTCAACTGATAATTGACCACACAATTTTCACGCTATCACATTTCAATGGGCTCTGATTGACGATTCAAATTTGACAGATGAAGTTAATACGGTCCTCCACATCTACGCCGTGCATTTGCTCGTGCAACCTAACTCTGTCAGAGAGGGGCAAGCTTGCCCATTGTAAAATTCCTTTCGATGTAAAAAGACAAAAATTAGTCAAATTTTGAAAACGATTTTTGTATTTCTTTGATGATAGTCGAGACTCAAAATATACACATGTTATTGTGGGAGCAAGCGTACGGAATTGGTTCCTTTCCCGATTACAATTTTTCTCAAGTACACCTTTTAAATACCTATATATGTCGGTTTAGTGTGAGTCTCCATGCAAATTGGGTCACTCTCCATGAAATGCTTTACACCCCTAAGATGTTAAAAATGTGTGCCAACTATCCCACGGGCAATCTTCTCCAGGAATTACATACTTTAAATACCAATGCTATATCCACATGCAATGTCATCCCAATTTCATCAAGGCACTCGACATTAAGACATAAAGCAAACTGCATTTGTTTGTACACAGCTCACGGGTCTCGGTATGTATCGCTTTTTCTGTTTCTTTTTTGATTCACCATATTTTTTTGTATCTTATGAATTTTTATATAACTGCGCCCAAATTTGTTTATATGCAGGTTGCTTGTTGAAGTAAGCAAAGGGGATCCGAAAATATCGACAATTCCACCTTAAATCTTCCTGAGGAAGGCTTCATTTTCGTTTGCATGTACTTGGTCACCCACAATTTTACTTTAACTATGAAATGCTATAATAATAATTTTCTGGGTTGTCTCAGGCAGCGGCATTTGCAGAAGTGTGCGGTGAGAATAGTGGACTCGGGTGGTTCCCCTGAGTTCCTAACAGACAAGGAAAGGCATCCCTGTTGCGCAGTTCGTTTTGGGCGACATGGTGAGTTTACACAAAATATATTGCAACTGGAAGATACAGGACGTGCTTTCCTACTCCTGCTTCGCCATTCCCAGAGCTTATTTTAACTGCTTCAAAGGAATGCTTTCCTATTCTTCCTATGATTCCCTCCATGGGCAGAAAGCTTTCTCGCAGGTAGATTTAATTCGTTTTCACAGGTATTATAAATAGGATTCTATTTTAAGAAATATGTGCAAAAAAATATTTTATGTTAGGAATAATATTTTACGTCAAATAAATTGTTTCACACTGGGAAATATATATTATTTCGTCTAAAAATATTTGTAGAAAACTATAAAACTTATTAACCATTTAGTCGTACAATTCACAATGCAAAAGGTTGTATGAAAATGCATATAAATTTATTTATTGTAAGGCAATAAAACGCTTAGTGCGGGGCGTATTGCAGCGACACAGGCTCTACGTAGTTGACAGCAGCTGATCTGTTTCATTTGAGAGTGGGATCAGATGGCGAGGAATGTCCCCATAAAAGCCCAGCGCTGCCATACTGGAAAGAGATAGGAGCGAAAGAGCTGAAGTACCATGTGTTAAAATGTAATGAAAGGTCGAAATGAAGCAAACAACACAAACAGAGGATTGGAACTCATTCACGAGAGCTTGCATTGTCATTTCCAACATCAAAACACATGCACTACAACATCGAGAGGCAAAAAGGGTTGCGGCCTTGGAAGAGGTATGATATTCCACAAAATCACTTTTCAAGGTGAAAAAGGGGCCTCGATACATGAAAAATGTTCAACCTTTAAAAAAATGAGCCAAATATGGCTTTACCATGCAAAGAAAGCGACCCCAGGAGAGAAACACGGGAAAACGTGGGAGAGTTTCAACCACCGACCAAAAACACAATAAAACAGCATGGGCATCCTAACGAGGTCCATTCCTTGACATTTTCACCATGCTGGGAGAGAATGTGAGCCATTCTTCATTAAAAATGGTGGTTGAAACGTCATTTCTGTTCATTACCATGTGCCCGAGATGTTTTTCAATTTCCTCTCTCCAAAATCCATCAAAATATAAAAATGACCCCAATCTTGTAGAGAATTTCACCATCTTTCCATTGATATAAAGAATGTGAAAAACCAAGCTCTGGATCAAAAGTTATGGCCATTTGAAAATTTAGGGCAAAACAGGGCCAAAACGGGTTGGCGGGCCAAAAATTTGAAATTTTCCCACTTTTTGCATTTGGGAAAATTTCCCAAAAATCCCCGCACTCAAAGCTCACAGTGCCATGTGGCATGTTCTGATTGGATGTGGGCCTTTTACGCTTCATTTTCCACCGTTTTGGCCATTGGAAAATTTTCCAAAAATTCTCTGTCGGGCCGATGACCTGAGGACACGTGGCAAGATGTGATTCGCCGCGGTCTTTGCTCCTCGGCTTTTCCATCGCTTTTGGCCAAATTTTTTACTTGGACACGTGGCCAAACCCTATTGGCTGCAAGCTTTCTCCTTCCTTTTTCCCCTGCGGGCTTGTCTTCTCGATTTTACCGCCACATGGACACGTGGCAAGATCCCATTGGCTCGCGTTTAGGGCGGACTTTTCCTTTGAAATTTCTTCGATTTTGCTTTGGGAAAATTTTCCAAATTTCCCCACCTTCCGCCCCTCGGGACACGTGGCGAGCTCCCATTGACGCGGGCCACGGGCAAACATTTTTCTTTTCATTTAACCTTTGAAAAAACAATCCCAATCTCTCCCCCGTTTGAAGCTCCGACCCTGGGGACACGTGGCGGAGTCCATCATTACATGCGGATCTTGGGGGCAAAATTTAACATTGCGCCCTCACCGATCTCCTTTGCCAAATTTCCAATCTTTCCTCCGCCCTCCGCCGGTCCGATGCCTTAGGACATGTGGCATAACGTGATTGGGCGTGGGCCTTTCCTTGAGATTTTTCCATGGCGCCAATCACTTAGTCAAATTTTCTATTTTTACTCTGCCCTCCGCCACCCCCTTTCCTCTAGAGACACGTGGCACAATATGATTCGATGCGGGCCTAGCATCAAAATTTTTGCTTGGATCAACCCTTAGAAAAAATTTCCAATTTCTTTTCCTTGGACACGTGGCAACATCTCATTCGTTCGGCGGGCCTTCGGGCGAAATATTCCTTTTGAAAACTTGCCGAATCACTTAGTAAAAATTCCAAGTTTACCTCCACCCTCCGCCACTCCCAAGGACACGTGGCACGTTATTACTAGGGCTGCGGGCCTTTCAGGGGAAAATTTCCCACAAAAACTCCGCCAAGCCATAACTTCAAAAATACATGGAGTTAGGAGGAAAACTTTACCTTTCTCGGAAAGGACAAAAGCTCTATCCAATGGTGTCATTTCCAAAAGGTCTTGAGTGCCTGAAAAGCAAAAAATTATGACTGAGGCACAAGAGAGGGAAGAATGAAGGGAGTTAGCCACAAAATGAGCAAGGGGCTCATTTTGGATAACAATTTTAGCGACTCGGAGGGTCATCTTCCGCTTTGGATGAAGTTCCCAGGTTGCTGAAACAATCCATTGGGCATGGAGTCATCAAATTTTATGCTTGGCACCCCAACCGATTAGAACACTTGCAAGAGGAGGAAGATGGAGGGTGGCACATCACCTAATTGGAGCAAGCCTGTGAAAACACATTTCCGGAACAAGCAAGCTTGTGCTAAAGCACTTAGGAAGGCAAAGCTAATCTCTGACAAAACAATGTGCATAAGCACTTGGAGGAATGAAAACCTAAGCTAATATGTACAAGGTGGAGAATTCCCTTCAATAGCGAATGCTTTAGATGGATTCCATTGATTGAATCTGCAATTCTTCGCCATCCATCAGTGAAGACAATTAGAAAGCATTGTTGTCCTTACACTTTGTGACCATGTATGGGCCACTCCAAATGGCATCAAATTTTGAATGCCTCCCGGTTTTGCTTTCTGTCTACATCCCATTTTAACACTAGATCTCCAACTTTGAAAGATCTATCCTTGGCCTTTCTATCAAAGGTCTTCTTTATCAAACCCGATCCCTCTCCATTGCTTGGGATACCCGATTTACGATTTCTTGAAGCTCCATCAATTCTGCATATCTAACCTCCATGGGCCCAAACTCCAACAACTCCAATGTTTCATGAGTTCCAATGTTGGCAACTCAAGTGACATGGGAAAAATTGCCTCTCTTCCATAAACAAGTTTGAATGGAGAGTTACCCGTAGATCTCTTGGGAGTTATCCTATCGGCCCATAAGGTGCCTTTTCACTTAGTATGCCAAGACCTTTGATTTTCATCAAGAGTCCTCCTAATGATCCTTAACAAGTTCTTGTTTGTAGATTCACCGACCATTACGCCCGAGGGTAATAATTTGATGAAGTGCTTAGGTAGATCCCATTCTTGATAGCCCATTCGATTACTTGGACCCAATGAATGCCAATGCGTTATCCGATATTATTGTAGCAAGTATGCCAAATCTGGGTGTTATTCCCTCATAGAAGTTCGGGATGCTTTAGATTCATTTGCTTCCTTGAGTGCTATTGCTTCATCCATTTAGTGAAGTAATGTTGTTGTTAGAATCTATTTGTGTCCTTGGCTTGAATTTGGATTAATGACTCGAATGAAGTCCAAACCCCATTGCATGAATGGTGGTCAACCGAAATTGGATGTAATGGAAGGGCACTAGTCTCTCTTTACCCGTGAAGAATGCACATTCTTGCACCTCTTGATCCATGCATAACAATCATTGAAAATCTTGGGCCAATAATAGCCAACCCTCATGATCTTTAGAGCTGTCACTCTTGGTGCAAAATGACCACCACCGATTCACCATGGAACTCTTCCAACACTCCGTGAATCGATTTGTACCATGCATCTCGTAGGCGCTCCATTCACATCATTTTTGAACAAAACACCATCAACAAGGGCATATGGGACGGCGTGCGATCTGAAGTGTCTTCTTTTGGTCTTGTTCATCTCTCGGAGGGCATAGACATGTGCTTAGGAAGTGCATTATGTCTTGGTCCAGCAAGGAGTGAGGACACCATTATTTTCCTCTTGAGTGTTTCCTTGCTCATCGTTGTCTCGGTGATAGACCTTCCATATGTATATAAGGTCTATCATCGAGACATCTTGCAAACAAAACAACTACCCAAAGTTGTATGCCAGGCTTCGGGATATAGTGTTAAGTTTGAGGCAATGAGAGATTTACATATGAATTGAAAGTGGATAATTTAAGGAGGCGACTGAACAAATAATAAATCATTTACAGGAAGAGTAGGAATGGACATGGACATTTGACAAGAGTAATGAGACAACCCTACAACTGTTTATCTTGGTCATGCTATAGCGTTGTGCAGCCCACGAATTATTCCGTCTGATATACGTTTTTAAAATCAGTCTTCACTCCTTTCTCCATGGAAGTCGAACCAGAAGGGCAAAATAATAACAATCCTGAAAGCATTTACATTTGAGGGAAAAGGTGCTCGACCAGATAATTTCACAATAACCTTTTACATAACGCAATTTCACAATGAGATTAGAACGCCTTACCAAGCATGCCTCCTCGCTCAGTAGTTGTGTAGCACCGTCGCCTCTCTTCCCGCTTGCCCGGTCATTGTGTGAGTGGCCACACCATTTTGTCCGTTGTTTTCTTTGTTTCATTTCTCCACCATTCCTAACTCGCGAGTCGGGCCCTTTCATTCTGCACGTTAAAATAGCAGGTTGTGTACACTTTGTTGGTACTCTTAAACCAACCCTGCGGCGCCACGTCAACATAGTCTCAAGAAACATGTCTAAGGAGAATGGGGAGCCTGTCGGCCATAATGAAATACTGCCACACTAGCATGGCCGCTCGTAATTCTTTTCAACGTTGAATGTTGTGCCACATGGTCTGTACTGTGAATTTTTTTATTGTGCAGCATAAAATACAGGACATCTCATATCCAACGTCCAGAATTAGTCCGTACATCGTCAACCAATTAATCCTGGACGTTGATGTCTATGTTTGTGTCAGAGTCCCATCATTCTTTTCCCATTGTAGAAACGCCTTTCGGCGTAATTGCGAGTACATACAGACATTTGGTATCACGGATTCACGATTCGCATCACGTCGCTCGGGATCACATTACACGCAACTTGCATGTCATTTCAAAGGCGTGCGTTCCCGTAAGACTTATACCGAGTCGGGACCCGACGGAGTGTTCAACACGAAAGTATCGCAAATCGCAAAACTGCAGAAAAGATTTGATGTGCAAGCGACGGCATGAAGATTCTACGGCCACAAGTTAATAACTAGGCAACTGTCACAATTTAATTAATACTTGACTCCAAAATAACCGTATCTCTATGTTTTCTATAATAATTTTTTTTTGGGTGCCGGTGCAATTTAGACTGACGGTGTCGGCAATCTTCTTAGAGATGCCGTTGCCGGAGCCGCAACTATTCAGATTGACGGAAAACATCTATAATGGGATTAAATAAAAATGGGGGAATTGATGCGGGTTTGAAACCCAATTTTAATGGGAACATACATTGGAGTCACTCAATCACATTGTTTACTTCCAGGTGCTAACAATTGATTTTTACACAGCTAAAATAAATGGAAAATGAAGAGAAAAATGAAAAAAATGGGTATTCTCATCAGTGTTGGATTTTGACGTTCAATGTTACATGTCACAATAATCTTATTTGACGGTCTAAAAAATTATATGGATGTCATTTGACGTTCAAAATATAATATGCACGTCAAATTTATTTTTATAATAACTATTACAAAAAATAAAAAATTGAGTAAAATTTTACATCTACAAGATTGAAAAAATAACTTTAAATAAATTTCTAAAATGAAATTGAAATAAATAATATAAAATTAAATGCATAATATTTCTAGATATTTAGTAGAATATAAACATCATGTGAAATAAAACATCACTACAAATTTTATTTAGATAAAATGAGTTTATCAAAGAGCTAAAACTTACATTGATCAACCATGCTTTCACAAAATATTTTGTGACCTTTTTTGTTTTTCCCCTCTCCAAATGTCATACACTTTCTCTCAGTCGATTATAGAAGGATCGGGTCCATTTAGTGATACTCGCATGAGTGCATCCAATGTTATGATTTCTAGCTTTGATCTTCTTATATCTTTAATTAGGTTTTGCTTTGAAAACCCTCGTTCACATGTGCTTTGTACTTGCAGGAATCACAAGTGTACTCTACCATAGTTTTAACATGTTTGGAAAGTTGGTTTGCCAACTTTTAGAAATACAAAAACCCTCCATGCTTCTCTAATAGAAAATCCCTCACACCCTGAGTGGAGTGTATCAATAAATTGATGCAACTCTTTTTTACAAGCCTCGATGTCAAATGATGGAATGTCCATCCCTTCCATATAGCCAAGAGATAAGCGGCTCATTCAAAAATATATCCAATCCATATAATAAACAAAGGAAAGAGTCACATACAATTAACATATATTGTATTTAAGGTAGCAAAATTTGCTGAGCCTGGCATTATTCACTCGATTCCCTCGTGGCGGTCATATTTGACTTGGCATAGAACAAAAGAATGAAAGAATTGCAGTGCCAAGAGCGAGCAACACGATGAAAGAATCTATCCTTGTAAAGCAACAAGAGATGTTCATAAGATGATGCGGCAGTTCTTTCTGATTTCACCCTGAGATCCAGTGGACACCTGTATGCTATTGCTCCCAGTCCCCATCCTGACCATAGCTTCTCCAAACTTGTTGCGCCACATTGATAATTTGATGGGCTCTTAATATTAGTATTTACTATTCACCATAGTGCGACTGCAGTCTACGAGTGGAGGGATTTGTGAATTGTGACTCTGAGTAAGGTGTGTAAGTTAGTAATTAATAATCTGCATTGTGCAGTTTCTAATTCTATTTCATAGTTTCTATTTCATACTCATGAAAAAGATAGCAACTGCAAATCTGCAAGATTCTTTCTTTTTTTCTAAATATTTCTAAATTTTGATTTTGATTTATATTAGATTTTTGATGAATTTCAAAATATATATAATATAATAAGTAATTTACTAACTAACTAACTAACTAACTATATATATATATATTATTGACGGTTAAATTTGTAATGTACATGTCATTTTGACGTTTAAATTATAATTTTACCTGTCAAGCATGACGGTCATATTTTAAAAGTGCCTGTATTTTGACATCTAAAATGACTAAAAACGTCTAAACGCCTTGCAAAATCCAAGCTCGATTCTCATGATGTCAACATTTTGAAATGGACAACATTTAATTTGTTAGATAAGACAAAGACTTGAATAGAAAGTTAGAAAGAAAAATGGGGACTAAAATGTGGGAATTCAATATATACATGACCCATGGTTAAGATTGTTTGTAACCAAATTAAAATAATGTGTTATGTGTGATGTGGTTAAAGGGCCAAAAAGAGGAAACTTCAATAGGTTCTAGGTTTGAAACCCAACCAAAATGTTGGCTTGTTGTAGCACTTTGTGTCCCTTTTCACTAAAAACAAGTGATCCATGAATATTCAAGGATAATGTGAACCCCTCCAATGTAGGTTATATAAGTGCTAAGGGCAAAAAAGAAAACTTTATTCTTCCCAAGTTGGCTTGTTGTAGAACTCACTTTTAAGCTTGATTAATTGCGCAAAAACAAGTGATCCATGAATATTCAGATAATTCCCCTCCAACAAGTAGGAATTATATAAGTGCTATTATCTTCCAGATCATATCAATTTGACTCCATACGATTTCTTGCATTATTTAGTACAATTTGCTCAGACTTGGATGGGGTGTGCACTCCACATTTTTATTTGTAGCAGAATGCACGGCGGTGGCAAAGGATATGTGATGGCTCATCTTCATTATCTGATGTCATAATAGGTTGACATTATGTTACTTTTTCACGACTCCTACTCATGTAGTATTATTTTTATATCAAAAAGGAAAACAACCATATTATGGTTGTGGTCATGTAGATTCGCAAGAAAGACAAACATTTACCTCCCTATGTGTACTTTGTATAATGTAGCTTGCGATAATGGCGTCTCATGGAGTTAAATCACTTCATGATATATTTATTTTTATAAATGGTCTGTTGTTATTATATTGCACTGAAATTATAAACAACTATTGACATTGGTAATATTGATTGACTACTCCTTACCTTCTAACATATCTCCAAAATATGTTGCCTTGCTTCCTTGCACACCACACCCTTTTTCTCCTTGTAACAATTGACAAAAATAGAATGTGGTTATAGAAAAGAAGAGTTTAACATTGTTTCCCCCAACCAATTCTCTTGACCTACAACTTCTCCTCCCTCTAACCCTTCTTGATTGACCTTGTTCCTTTGTCTTTGTTGCATCCTGCAATATAACTTTTCATCATATCCTCTTGACATTTCCATCGTACACTCCACGTATGGTTGCTAGTTTTTATTTTCTTGTGATCTCGTGACGTGTTGAAGTCCCATGGATTTGGTGACTTGACCCAATGCGCCATGGACATGATTTAAAGGATACGACATTGGAGGACAAGCTTAGCTAAATGTAAACAAATGACACTACATGTAGTAGTTTGATATTTGAAATCCTCTACAAACTCATTCGAAGAAATCAAACTCATTGTAATGAATTCAATATCCTTTAATTGTGGCTATTAATACAAGCACACAATGCCATGCTGAAGTCAACAAATATTGCATTACACAAATAAGACTTGTAAACGTAGAGCATATAAGACATAAGATGCAATAACCAATCTCTCAACCGTTCACAGTAGCATAAAGTGTGAATTCAATGAAACATGATCTTCTGTAGATAGAACAATCCCAAAAATAACAAAAGTTGAAATACTCTAATCCACAAAAGGCGTTTTGCATATATTCTCCGTAATGCAGAAGACTACATCAACTTGTTAATTCCAACTATATTACAAAAAATTGAAAAAAACCACACGAGGACAAAAAAATAATTCCAAAAGTGCTAAGTTTCAATTCAAACAGAGCATACGATATATAAAACATCACAATGCTAGAGACTAGAGTGACTCTCGATTGTACTCACTCAATCTCCATACATACATACATACATACATACATACATATATATGTATATGTATGTATGTATGTATATGTATGTATATATGTAGGGGGGGCAGGGAGGCATCCTCTCTCCCCCATACGTCGGTTGGAGAAGATATCCAGAGTAGTGGCCCCTACATGATACCCCGTCGATGGAGATGTCTGGTGATGATTGCCAAACAACACGTTGTTTCCTCTAGAATCCCAATGCATTACAAACCCTTAAGATAGTTTTAAAAATAGTTGTAAGATTTCAATTTTTAAAAAAGGGCACCGAGGTTTAGTCACACATAACATTAATCTAATGCTTTACGAACCCTTCAAACATTTCAGAAAATGTTATGAAAGTAAAGAAGGGTGGAGAGAATTTACAGGCATGTAGCCATCAAAATGTTGAGACTACACCATTATTGCGATTCTTAAAATGTCTTTCTCGATGGTCCTTTTGTAGGCCTAGCACGATGATCTTGAGGACTTGGCGTACTCCACCTTCCATGGCTTCGGAGGATTCACCATTGCATTAACCGAGGTTTCTACAATATTCGATGGTTGCAAGTTTGATATTGACCTTCACGAGAAATAACTTTCTTTGAGGCAGGGCTGAGATTTGACGGTTGGCCCGCACCACCAAATAAAATCATGGACGGGTAAGTCATTTTAAATGGTTGTCGCAAAAAATATTATATCTATTTTAAATTATATTTTTAAGTTATATGTTTCCAATATACTAAATTTGTATTGTTGCATGTATATTTTAAATAAAATATCTATTATTTACAATCTACCACTTCAAAAATATAATTATTCTTAATATTTTTACTATTTTTGTATTGTTTAATACAAATATATCATGATAATTTTAATAGTTTCTACAAACACATTCATGTCACTGAGGACGGGTAGTTAATATCGAAAATAGTAAAATATGTTTTAAAATGCCAAAAACGTCCAGAACGGGCATCAAATCTCATCTTTGCTCCAAGGTTTGAACGTAGAACTTTGTGCAAAGAAATGAAAAAAAAAACACACGAGGAAAAAAATAATATAATAATAAATGGGGCCCTAACAAGTTATACCTATTCCTATTCCTAATCTAGGGTTTTATATTATAAGATTATTCTTCGGGATCAATTGCTCTCGGGAATTACAAGTAAAGTTCATTACAACATTGGAAAAAAGCCGGTTGGAAAAAAGCTTCATAATGACAATTTTATTTCTCCTCAAACTTACCCGCTCTGCGCAAATAAACAACCCAATTTGATTCCCACACGTATGAATAAAATTCACATACCCCACCAAGATCTGAAGTGCAATTTCGTGTGGAGAACAGAGAAACTATCAAATTTTATGGATTGGGTAGATTGCTTTCCCCAAATTCAATAGATTAGGTGTTTGACAAACAATGGTGATACATATTTTTATTACAAGAATGCAATGTCGTGTGAACACAAGCTCAATTAAGAAGTAATCACATTACCAGAGCATAAAAATGCAAGTTCGAGTGGGACAAGTTGGAGTGTGACAATCCATCCAGCAACACTAGTACTCATTCCAAATCAAAAATTAATATGTTGACATATATATGATATCCACTATCAGAATCACCTACGCTGAACCTAACTTATACAACGCCTTCAGCGTAATTATCAGCATTGCTGAATGGGCAAGAGAATTTGGCGGGAAAGATCCCAAGAAAAGTGGCAGAGGAACCATCTTTAGAGTGCCATAGACATTACGATGTAAAATTGAACCAGCGTACAATCCACAAATTGTTCATCTTGGGATGCATAGTCACATAACAACTCCATCAACAAAAGAAGAAAAAGTAGGAATGGGAAGAAGTACTCTGTTGAATGTCATTCTCGATGATGATAAGAAAGATGAGACACCTGATAAGAGAGACATAGTTAAGCTGGATAATCAAGTGCCTCTATTGCTTGTGAGAAGTGTGTACAAAGACTTGTTCCTTTATCCAAGGGAAACATTTTAGGTTTTCTTGTCATTCTTTTTCTTTTTGTGTTTACGTTTTTGTTAATTTGATGTGAGTCATTATATTTGGCTACTGGTCCATCAAATGGTTTTCATTTGTTGTATTCTATTTAGATAATGGTAGCGGGTTTTGTTCCATCACGCCCGAGAGAGAGGTCGCATTACTAGGGTCCTCATGAAATTGATGTGTTATTTACGGAGATGCGGGGTGTCTTATCCTTGCCATAATCTCATAGAATATGTGTATTCTCGTATGTTGATGTTGTATGTGTTTTTGTCTTTTGGTTTTCCAAGGATCTCAACGTGAAATCGAGTCGACCACCATCTCTTTACTCTGCCTACCCTAGAATTAAATAAAATAGGAATAAAATGTAAAGCTATAAAAAATGGCCACATCGGAGATACATACCTTCCCGCCAATTCATCCACGTTGTATCTCCCTCAAATGGTCATCATTGACTACACGAAACATTATGAAGAAACTATGTTGCATTCGAAACTCTCTCCCCTTCAATTGGGGTGAAGGAAAGGCCATCATCGGTTTTATTCACTTCATGGCGTCTGGTTGACACGGTTGAGGGCCTTGAAATATGCTCATAAAAAGTGATATTTTTTACCAATAGAAGAGATGAAAAAGTATCAAAACTTGGATACTCCTTGGCGGATTCAATTACCAAAGCGACTTATGATCATTGATCGGGTTGTCTCCTTGGCCAACGATCTTCTAGCCACCAAAGTACTTGGCGAGATTAAAATCAGTTGATCGGGTTGTCATCCACCTCAAAATTGATCTGCGAGAAAGGGTAAGGGAATCCAACAAAAGAATAGTGGAGGGAAACTCAAGCACTGAAAATCTGGATAAAGAAGAGCTAGTAAAATATAATACAATGAAATATGAAAACCAAATGTGACATATATAAGTAATTTACAAAGTAGAAGTCCATAGGAGATAAAGAAAAAAACAAAATAAGTGAAAGGAGAATGGGGAAGATGGAGGGAAGGATAGGGAAGGAAAGGAGGAATGGAATCAGGAGAGAGGAAAAGGAGCAAGGGGCTGAAGGCATGATTCCTCTTTTAAACGAGAATGAAGAAGAGGAGATTTTCACATGTTGGAGTAATGTTCGAATGAAAACGGTGGAATATTCGAATGTACCGATGAAAGTATGTCTTTAGCGTTCGAGGTGTTCCCAATGTCAACGGTTGCTCTAAGAAGAGTTAGTCCTTGAAATGTTTTGATAGATAATTCATAGGCCATTATAAGGGGAAATTTAATACGGGAACCTCTGGAAATCAGTGGGATTGGAACATAGAAAGGATTGTTTAGATCCGAAGAAGGGCCAGTATAGCGATCATAGTCAACGATAACAAATAAAGGCAAACGAGGTGGTGAAGAGGAATTGTCATACACAATGTCCACAATAATGCCAGTTGCACCATTCACCAAACTAGTCTGAACCAATAGATTTACGGAAAGCATGAATATTTTTGTTTATAGGGAAGAACTTTGTGCCAATACTTTTACGTATAGAAAAATGTATGTGAATTGTTTACGCAATAAGGAACTTCATTAAACTTTTATTTTGTATTTAAATTTTTTATTTTGAAGTTTGGGTACTCAAAACAACAATAAAATATGAAGATCGTGACAACTTATTTTTGTTGCAAAGTTCTATATTTCATAATATTAAATATAAAAGAAAAGGGGATAAAAGAACTTTTCATTATCTTAGCTAAACATATCTTACAATATAATCATTTACAAACTTGTAACCGAAAAGATTAAACATTTCCATAGTCTTAGAAAATGTACAAATATACCTTTTTTTTTATAATAACTTAAAGGAAGAGTCATTCATTTCTTGATCTTTTCAAATTTCATGTTGCCAGCATTAGCAATTTTTTTGGCACTTTGTTTTCTCTTTTCCAGATCCCAAGTTTGTGGTCACTCACCCATTTTATTCAATTTGTGCGAAGGTTCACACTTCATTGCATCTTCATTTGAATCATAAGCTAAACCAAACCCTCGTGAATTTGGGTTTGCGGTACGAAACTTGGAAAGATATGAAGGGCTTGACAGTAACAAGTGGAGATGTTCTCAAACCAAATCTACAATCACTGGCTTTGTTGGTTTTGATTACCTGCAATGCAAAGCATCAACAACTAATTGAATCCTCTTAAATGCTTCTTCTCTTTACAAGTGGGGTGTAGTGATGGTCACACCATCAGGAGGGGGGGCAATAGTGTTCCTAGTATTCATTCCTCCAAGATGAAAAGGACACCATGCAAATGCTTATTAAAGGTAAAATACACAATATACACCCAAGAGAGCAAGCGTATAAACGGCCCACACTTTGGCAAGAAGCTTTTAAAACCTTTCCGTTGAACAATCTAATTCCCAACTTATGACACTCTGATGCGGCCTCGCATGGATTTACATCCCTCAACATAAAAAGGATCCTATCAACAACAAAGGCACATTCTCTCACTTTTCGATAAGAAGGGAAACCATAGACACTATACCATTGAGAATTGAAATTAAAACATGGTGGAAAAGGCAACAAAATATATCATGTTCATCATCATTAATAATTGACAAATATTTTTTTTCTATGGTAGAAATGAAAGGAAACAAAAAAATGTTGAAAACAATCACCGTACAAAAAAGCAACAAGTGCTTATCAATAAAAAATCCAATACAACATATCAATAAATGCAATATATTTAACTATGGTAAAACGAGTTTTAAAAAATGAATGTAGATTACATAACAATGTTTTATTGGCACAAAGAAGTCATCCTACAAAAAAGCATAGCATTGATGATTATTTCTTGTTAGCTATGATCTCGCACAGTCTACAACATCGGAAGTCTAAATCAACATCACATCAATAAGGTGATCAGAATCATTTTCATTGTGATAAAACCATGTTTTCACTATAATCTATAAATTGCATCTTTACGACTAAACTTTAATAATTCATATCCATAAAGCATAGGATATAGGAAAAAGCCTTATAATGGCTTGCTATTTCATTAAATAAGTTACATAACAATAACTTATTTTCTCTCAAAACCAGAAAACTATAGTCATAAAAAATCTTATGTTTAACTAAACAAATTTCTATCCGAAGTATAGTAATGTCTTGGCTATTTCAAGACTTCAAATTCCAGCTTGATTTACTTAATAAAGAATTCATTTTAATAACATTGAAGTAGTTTGAGATTTAAATAATTAGTCCAAGCCACAACAATATTAGAATGCCAAAACACATTAACAATATTGGAGATAAATCAAATGAAGAAGCCAATTCAGGTCAAAGAAATTATCTATTTCTGCTAGCACAATAGATTAAAGGAATGGTTGTACATTATTAATAATATTTGACGCCCACTAGGAAAACATATACAGATACTAATGTCAAAATTATGTATCAATTTTCTATCATACATAATGCAATAATATCTATATCTCTATGGAGATTAAAATTGGTCAAAGATTCAATACACAACTGATATGCACAATTCCGATTTGGAATTAGCTAATTGTTATGTTGTAAGTTACAAATACATATTTATTAATTATTAGTTTACTTTAGTGTGTTCCATTTGTGTTTAAGGATTTACTTGGAACTTTCTCAGACATGTTTCTCTGAAAAATTCTGAAATGTTGTGGCCATTGTTTGATGCAGTCTTAGGCTTTTTTGCACACTTATGATGATTTATGTCTTGTTCTTTTGATTTATGTAGCATTTAAAGACTTTGCCTAAAGAAAGATGATTTGCCCAAAGCTATGCACAAAAGCATGGATTCACTAAAAATTGAGTCTGAATTTGTCGCCTTACACTTTAACAAGGATGTAATTGGTTAGATATAACATTGTTTTTGTTACTGATTATTGCAAGACAATCTTACTTTGTTTGGAAAGAGAGCACAAGGGTATACACAGTAGGCTTTGCCCTTGTAAACTGGAGCTTTCTAATCAACATCTTTGGGAAAAGGGAACTCTTGATTAAAGCTTTCTAGTTGTTTCAGTTCTCTAGAAAAAGAAGTCCAATAGAGGAACTCACCTTTCTATTGAGCAATATTTATACGGTTTAGTAAACCTAACCATGCCTCGGAAAAAGAAGACCCCTAAACAAGGTCCTCTACCTAAGGGCATCTTCTTTGCCAGCTCAGGAAGGCCAACCACAGAACCAGTGGCAAGGCCAAATGCAGCAGATATAACAGCGACATTCATCAGCCATAGATTGCAATAATTCATGAAAATGGTGAATCAAGCTCAAGAATGCAAGAGTCTATTTTCTCATATGCTTTATTGAAATCATACGTCATTAATTCTCTAGTCATGAGAAAGGTTTAAATTTCTACATTTGTATATTCTAATTTCTACCACAGACATGATACATTTAAGGTGGTTATCTTAAAGTGACTCCTTAAATCGAACATGCTATGCAAATCCATTAATCATTGCAGTCTATGAGGCTACATTTCATTTGGGTATTTTTCAAACACTCCATATGCATTCCATCACCACTTCCTTAAAAACATTTGTATCTTTTGATTCTTCATTTTAAAATCTCTATTTTATTAATTAATTCATAATTACTCTATTCTCGATAACCACCTTAAATGTATCATTCCTGCAATAGAAAATACAAGTGCACAAATTTGGACCTTTCTCATGTTGAGATTATCTTAATCTGCCTTCATCCCCCAATGAAAGCAGAAGGATATTTTAATAAAGCTGAAACATCTTATAGTATAGAATGCTAAACATTTCTAGTCCTTTTGAAATATAGAAGTCCTCCATATATTATGTACAAATCTCAAGACAAACAATACTACCCTCTTAGCTTCTAAAATAATAACTCTAAGAGAAAAAAAAGGATACAGTAAAAAGAAATAGCATTCCTGTATAGTCATAGTCCAAACAAGCGAAGAATATCTTAGAAAGGCAATCACAAATGTCAAATATAATAACGTGCTCGAGATAAGGCTTGTAACTTGCTTTCATATATAGAAGAGAGAGCGAGAGAAACAAAGGGAACAAATTAATGCCAAGGTTGCATTATCTTGTTTCCACATAAAGGCCTACATAATTATAATTTTACCAATAAAACCCATCATTTACATACACAAACAACGGTTTCAGAACAATTTATGAGAAAATGGAATCTACGCTACAAACATTATTAAACAACACACAAATACAGATAAGGAAATAACAGGAAAGGAAATAATAGTTTGCAGAAGAAAGATAAAAATATATATACACTGTTGAACAAAGAAATTCACAATTCACAAGAAGATATTATTACTATCGAAGCAAGCTTACAACTATCCCAATAGCCAAAAATAATTCCCTACACGCAGATACTGCTCCAGGTCAATTATGTAAAAATGGGCAGGACACCGTGGTCCGCCACTATTTTTACACTAAATATATATTATTATAATATAATATATGAATTAGTCGAAATTAAGTCGTGATTTGTAAGTAGTGTTAGGGAGCCAGTTGTGGGGTATCAAATTTATGGCGGATAACGTTCCTTTGGAGGACAAAGACATTACCAGTAGAGAGAATGTTGCCATAATTGGCTCCCCCAGTGGATTCCTATTTGCCCCCCACAAATGCTTCATTTCTATCCATGCTTCGAATCCGCCTGTAATAATACCAGTTAGCACCCACTCAACAATTCACATTATGACAATATAACCAAAGGTCTAGAGTTCGAACCATAGAAGATCCTGCAATGCACCTCTTTCTGATGGACGGCTCCCACATCTCCATCTATGTCCTCGTACTCAATCGATATGGAGAACCAATAATCCATTGAACATTCGTTGATATGGAAAGTGATGTTCTTCCCTGGATACTCACCCAATGTTCTGTAACAACATTACATTTCCATTTCATTTCACTAAATTAAAGCATTAAACCTCACAAAACTGTACAAGTAAGAGCAATATTCGCATCCATGTTTACAATATACCGTTTCTACAGAGCTCTCGAGTTGAGAAGAGCGTGTGTTTTTTCGGTGGTGGACATGCAACCAAATGCGGCTCCACTAAGACTAAAAGTTGTTCTGCCAAATGCACAAATCCCTTCTGGGCACTCATCGGTCACTATAATAGTGACAAGCTTCTCAAAGCACATGCCTTCTTGCATGCATTTCACCTGCTTCACACACATCAGGGGTCAGGGTTATCCGGAAGGTTTCACACTCTTAAAATCCGCACTCTGTTATCCATCAATCATTAGGATTGAGAAGATATATGAACATTTACACTATACAGCATGATTTATTTGAATATACCTTGTAACAGGATCCACAACCCTTTCTGCCCTTGAATAAAATTCGGGTTCAACCAAAGGGTGCAAGCACAAAAACCACCTCGTCGCATTATTTAAAAACAATAAGGAATCGCCTCTTTCAAAAACTAAGGTTTCGGTGATAAACACTTTTCTTACAATCAAA
This sequence comes from Taxus wallichiana var. yunnanensis, assembly GCA_018340775.1. Lineage (NCBI taxonomy): Eukaryota > Viridiplantae > Streptophyta > Pinopsida > Cupressales > Taxaceae > Taxus > Taxus wallichiana. The sequence continues at coordinate 842,247,182 of CM031240.1, forward strand.
TCGCAGTCGCTGCGAGTAATGAGATCCATCAGTGCTGCAACCCTACTTAGATGTGTGGCCGAGGAAACCTCTGCAGTCCCCTGTCGAAGCAACCTCTGTCTTGCCCCAAATTGTCGCCGCCTACATCTGTTTCCCGCATTGTGACCTGTTTGCATATTAGGTTTGCGTTTAGGGTTTCTCCACATTGATCGACGACTAAGACGCGTCCGTACTCAACGTCGTCTGACCGCCCCTCTCCACCCGCCCCTCTCCACCATCGAATGCCTTTCTCGTAATTACTTCAATGGTGGAGATTTATTTAATCAACGTTCAATGTACGAGAATAAATCAAAACCGTCCAACGTCACATGTGTCAGAGGCAGGAGGGTTCGACCCCATTGTAGAAACACCTTCGGCGTAATTAAAGAACACCTTTCGGCATAATTAACTTCAATGGTAGAGATTTATTTAATCAACGACGAGAATAAATCAAACCGCTAACGCCATCTGGGCCATGTGTCGTGATGGTGGAGATTTCACCCTCACCCCCGATCAACGCCTTTGGTGTAACAAGTAAATAGGGTTAAAACACCAAATAACAATAAGAAAGACTAGTAATTTCAACCAAAGGCAATGTGAATGGCGAAAGGGACTTGGGTAGAGGGTGAAGAGTGGAGGATGTAGGAAGGGTAAATTTTGGTATGTGATAAGATTTGCAATGGTTTTATTTCCTTTGTGCGATGACTATGTATATAAATGTTGTTAGACCATGGATGAGTAAATATTCAAAAAAATTGAAGGCATTGGTAAATTCGTAATGTTTTCATCACCTTTATTGAGTTCCTCTTGAAAAAAATTTTGAAAATTTTAATTCTTTTGCCTCGAGATCGCTAAAATAGAATGTTGGAGGAACAAGTGGAACAATCCCTTTGTTCCCGACTTTGTCCCCTTATCAAACTTATTTGTCGTGGAGGCTATTCTCCCGATAGAATGCACCACGTATACATAACATACATACATGCATCAATGACCATCCGCTACCATGTGCAATACATCCTAACAGCTTAGTTTTTTTTTCAAATTTTTGAAAGTTGAAAAACATAGTGTGTTTTTCAACATTCTGTAAAAACTCGCACATGGATTTGAACTGGGACTTGCAGGACGTGAGCACGTGTCCCCATGGATTGAGTTATCGCCTAACAATGTAACCTTATGTTTAAAAAATTTATTATTAAAATATTATGCCAATGAAATAACAATCGACCACAAGGCCCACTAACGCATGTACATGAATGCATTTTATCGAGTCTTTTAGGTGGCATGATGTATGTGTTGTGCATTGTATCAGAGAGAATAGCCTCTACTCTTATTCGTTGAGTTCAGAAAACTCAGAAACCGATACACTGGATATGATGCTTGGCAAAGAAGATTGCATGTTATGGTTTCCCTACAAAGTATGCCCTACTATAGTTTTTGGTGGTCATTCGAGGAGATTAATTGGGTTCCATCTCCTAGAAATATGGTTTGTTTGTGGAGAATAATTGGGTGGCATGGATAAGAATATTGAAATGTCAATCTCATGTATTGGTGGCATTGTATTCCACCACCAAACAAGTTGACAATGCTTACAACGGTACCTCTTTGTGCTTATGTCACCCTTATGTTTTCCTATGTTTTCTTGACTCACCTTCAGTGTACAATATACCTTCTATTATTTTTGTATGGTGATATTTGAGCCATTGATGATGTGGCCAAAGTCAAACATATAATTGTCCTATTTTTCACCACGTCGCCGAAGGTGTTAGGGACATGTCCATAGGATAGCCAATCCTCTTCAAAAAAACTCAAATGGTTTTGATACAAGTCATATGTTTATAACCAACATAATCCTAAATGTATAGGTTATGATCATCACAAGGAAAAACCATAAATTTTATTTGGTGGATGTTTGAAAACAATTTTGGATTCATGGGGAATCATAAGGAGATGGGTTTTAAATTACCAAGATATTATTTGATAATGTTGTCGATACGATATCATATGTTATCGATTGGTAAAGAACTATGAAGTGGTAGCAAGAATCGCTGATTTCGGTAGCATATGAAATCTTATGGAAATAATTTTTTGACAATAGCAGTTAAAATGACCGTCTCAAAGAAAAATATGTCATCGAAAATATGTCACAAACAAAAATGTCAAAAAAGTGTTTTTTTGCAAAACAAATGTTGATTTCACCAGTTTAATATGGGAAAAATAAAATTTTTAATAAATTATTGATGTAAGTAGGTAAAACGAGTATCTCAATGAGAAACTTGTCCTCACAAAATATGGCGCGAGAAAAAAAAAATCCTAGATAATTTTTTCTATAACATAATGTTGTTGGCACTACCATTTGGTAGCATATATTATGCTACCAATTGGTAATATTTGTGATGATTTGAAAAATATCCAATTTCAAAAAAATCCCATATCAACAGTTAAAATAACTTGATGTTTGAGAGTTGCAATATGTAATCAATATTTATGATAATTGCCCACAATACTATGGGCACAGTGTATATGAATTGCGAGGCATGAGCAATATTGATAAATTTTGATCACCTTGAAATTGTTTGACAAACTTAAACACATAGCTCCCATGATTGAAACTCTTAATGGATCTTTTTGTCGATACGATATCCCACATATGCCCCTTTTTCCATCCTTACAAACTTTCTTTCCCTAAGATGAAGGGATTTCCTCAAAGGACGTAATGTTCAACACCAATCTTGGACTATGGTTGTGCAATGACTTCCCTCTAAACGTCATTTCCAATCAAGATCGATATCAATTTTCCCCATTTCAATGGTGGAGGTTTTGCATAGGATTTGTTACTTGGAATTTAGTTCTCTCAAATCGTATATGCATGATCGCAGTGTGGGTGTGATGTTTTTATTCGTTAATTACATGATCGCTTCTAAAGAAGATCCTTCTCATTTCCTACATACAAATTCTCCACAACAGTGAAGGATACTTATGGCTAAAAATCAACATTGATTTATCTAAAATTTATGTCATGGGTGAGATGCAAAGGGAATGGGCTTAAGGAATATTGAGGAACAAATTATGGAAGCAGTTCTAAAAATAAATCTTTCTCCATGTGGATGGTGGTGACGTGGCCGTGAGATCAAAGTAAATATCAAAAGTTAAAAATCCATAGGATAAAAGGCTACCCAATTTTACGTAATGGTAATTAGACTTTGAGTGACACCCATTAGTTCCTTGCATGAAAAGGCAATTTGATTGGTCATATTGTAAAGTCTCCTTCACCACCACATTTAGATATAGAAACTTGCATATGTTCATGAATTGTAAAATTTACATATGTTAGGTATGGAAACATTGTATTTATGTTTTTTTGTCTTTGACTCTGTGTATATTTGTGATAAGGGTTTCTATTTAGTAATTAAAGTAGTGATTAGGGTTTCCCTCATCATATATATTAGTGTCATCATCGGGTAATGACCATTAACACAAAACCATGATATCAAACAGGGAAAATTTTAAGGAACCCTCCTAAAAAAAACTTATAGAAATTGTGGTGAATATACCTATAACCGTTTTGTGGTTTTGGTGAATATCCCTGTAACCTGTTTCATTCTTTCGGTGAAAATGGTAAAAATATTAAAAATAGTTGGAAATTGAATGGCAAATCTCATGTAACTTGTTTGTGCAAATACCCTCTGTTGAATTTGACTGTAATGAGGCCCAAAAAAATTCATTTCTTTTGCATGCCTTACCTTTACGCTCAAGTGCCTGGAATGTGTGACACTTGGCCACTCGAAGGAACAGAAAATGACACATGGTATCTTCTAATTTCTCACTACCACTCTACCTTGCCTCACCAACACCACAGACCCAAAAATTTATTGAATTGGTTCATTCCGCGGGCTTGGAGTACAAGGAATGCCTTTGACTTGGGGAGGCTCGAAATCCTGCCACGTGTATGTCTGATGGGTAGGGAAGGATTGATAAATTTAATAATAAGGAAAAAATAACTTATATTTAATAATCAAGGATACGCCTTGGTTTTTATTAATTTTTTAATGTCCGGTATGTGGAACAAGAATAATGTGTTTTTTAAACAGAAGGGGGTAAATGTAATGATATGGAGAAGTAGTACTCACAACATGTGAAGAAAATTTCTACATTGGTATTTGTACATGTGTATGAGGAGAAACATGATCAAGATTTTGAATTTTGAAACTTAAGTTTAATTCAAGTCCAAGAAGATGAATTTATTTCAAAGGAACACATTGGCAATTTGCAATCTCATAGGAAATAGCATGTGGCAGAGGTAAAGTTACATGTCCTATGCTCAAGTCATTTAAAGTTTGTGACTGATTATTTCTCTGGTGTTATTCCCATAGTTGATTACAGAGTTTTTCTACTTTAAAAAAATAGATAATTTAATGATTAATCTTGCTTATAAGCTTTGGCAAAGACAAACAGAAAGCTCGATATATATTTACTGATATACATATGTGTATGTGGGTGGGTGTGTGTGTGTGTCTTTTGTGTGTGGATATATAGGAGCCAATTAGTTGTCTCAAATCAGCCTTGTCTCAAAGGCGATGCCACTTTTATAACACATGTCAGGTTGTGTTTATAGAGTCTGGAAGCCACAACCAAGACCCTTGCTTTAAATGAAAGAAAAGGATGAGTGTATTTCTAGAAAGCACCTTTCTAAAACAAAAGAACTCTCCCACCACAAAGTGTAACTAAATAAGAACATCGTTTTCCTCACGTAAAAATTTTTGGCACATTGCATGGGGCATCCTTACAATTTATTTCTAAGAACAAACATTGTCTCTCCTCCTTCCAAACTCAAGCTCAAGCTCAAACATAATTATATTCTTCAAATGGTCCCCATCTACACTTGGTGCTACAAGTAGCACCCTTTCTTCGAATAACAACACAAAATGCACAAGTAGCATAATCTTGATCGTTATAAATTATCACACCCAACATAGGTTCATATGACATTAAGAAGAAAAAATTGTTGCTAAAAACAACGAGTCCATAAAAGAAACAATCTCTTAATTGTGCCACAATCCTCCAAGTCCCCAAAGAAGAATCATAAATTTCTATAGTACCATTATCTACATTAACTCCAGATCTATGAGCACTGCTTTGAACCACTTTGTACCCCTTGTCATCTCGCAACCATAATGTCCCACACATAAATATATAGTGCCATTCATTAGGTTGAGTTGATAACATCCGAGGAAGCTTGAAGGAGGTTTCAACCTTTAGTGGATTACATACCCTTGAAATATGACTCGAACAAAATAAGATTATCCCTCGATGTGAATCTTTAAACCGTACCCAATCAAAGCATAATAACCATGAAAAGTTGAGAATTTTCCATGTTCTACTATAAAATTCGTATCTCAGCCAATGATGACCACAATCATGAATTACAAATATCCATGGATGATTGTTCCTTGTTTTGTTATAATGCCTAAATAATCTGGTGGAAGTCATGAGTGCTTTCCATTCCTTAGAAACTAGAGAGAACCTGCATATGGATTCTAATGAAATCCAAAGCAATACATTTTCCCAAACATCTTGAGGCAGTGAATGATCCCACAGAACATGATTTCCATGTTGCTCCTCATTCTTTGACATTAAATCATCGTCCATTTCTAGGATTTCTCTTTTTCCTTTTCTCAATGACAACTGAAAAGAAAAGGCAAAGAAAATTCAGTGGTGATTGATGATGTTAAAGGGTAGCACACAAAAAGCACATGACACGACTACGAAAGGGGTGTTGTAGGCTAAATTGCCGAGATAGGGTTTCAGTGCCTATATTGGAAATAAACTAAAATGAAGAACAAATTTCGGTGTTTCAAGAAGGAGAAGACAAATCAAAAGGTGCAACACTGTAGCAATGCAAGAGTATCCACAAGAACAAGTGTTGGCAAGGAAAAAATACATGCAAGCAATAAAATTCATGTGCGAGGATTGGGCGCGGCTCCCCGTGAAAGCAACACCGCCCACCCACACAACACCACACCACCAGCTAATGGGAAATAAAAAACACATCCAATGGCACAGACATGTGGAAGGATGGAATAGGACGGGGTTTGGTGAAGGATGACGAAATAGGAACATGGAAAGAAATAGGAACATGTGAAATTGAAAAATATTAAGAATTTTAGAAAGAATAGAAGCAATATTAGAAACAAGATAAGTTTAAGAAAGAAGAAATTTATAAACAATTTTAAAAATGACTACATACATGTCACATATTGAAATCTATTGCAATTTGTAGGGATTTTATCACAGTTACCAAATACGGTTGATTTTTACAAATTTACCGTATTTTTTTCATTTTCTTCCCTTCACTAGAATGAAACTCCAAAAAATTTGGGATTTGGTAGTTTAAAAATCAGAAAAAGTAAAACCCAGTCCTGCGGCTGTAAATAATAAAAAATTTACCAAATCTGTTTCCCAAAAAGCCAAAAACTGCGGCTAGAAATAATAGAAAATCCACTGAATCTGTTTGGAATTGATGTTGTTATATTTATAATAGCCCGTTGGTATTAATTATTAAAATTACTATATTTTTATATATATACAATTTACCATATTTATCGTATTTTTTCTATGGACCATTTTTTTCATATTTTGTGTCCACCATGTTTAATACTCTCCATATGAAAGTTGCTACTATGGATTTTATCTATATTATAAGTAATTATGTATCCATTCATTATTTACCTTGTAGAGAATCTCTTAGACTATAAGTTATTAAATTATTAAATAACTGAATCCTTTTTGAAATATATAACATCTAAAAATAATTTCATAATTTAATAACTTAATAACTTATAACATATATTTCAAAATTATAAGTTATTAAATTATTTTTAGATGTTATTAATTTTGACATTTATTAATTATTTGTCCATTTATTATATATTTGTCAGTTCTTACTTAAGTTGTTTTAACTAATAGAAAACATGAGTATGGAGGAAACATTGAGGAATATCTAATTTAAATATTATTGTTCTCAAACTAGATTGTACCTTCCTCAGGCAAAAATATAACATTTGCATACAATTTAGGACATACCTCTCATATATTTGTTGAAACATAAACATTACATATCATAACATAGGCATACCAAAAAATCTATAACTATATTATAACATAAATATTACATATCATAATATATTTCTCAGTTCTTGTACCGCTTTCCTAGTTGCATCGGTATCAATCTTCTCTGTCGAGTTTCAGCCAAGATTAGTATCCCGACACATTCTTTATCAATGATAGCTCTCTCTGGTGTCTGTTAAGTCTTTCCAGGTTTTAAGCACTTCAAAATCTCGCTGCAACTTTGCAAGGATGGAAGACACTGTTTCGACTTGATTGTCCATCTAAGGGGTCGCCACCAAGGATTGATTGCCATCAATTTCCATATCCACATCATTTGTAGTAGCATGTGGAGAATCCATAGGTTCTAGGTGTGGGATTCTGGATAAATAATAGAGAGTTCCAGTAATACTTCAAGAATTGGTTGCTCAGACAGGGAATCTAGTTGGAGATCTGCAAGAGAAGTTCCAAGAGAATGAAGGGGAACAATGGTAGCAGTCGACTAGCTAGGAGAGGGGGTGGAAGCACCATTAGAAGGAGAACTAGAAGTAGAGAGGGTGAAGGATTTCCCAACAATAACCTCATCTGAGTCCGTATCATAACTAGAAGAAACCTCGACGTATTCATGGCTTGATACTGGTTTGATGCACTCAATTTGGCCCCCCATGATTTTGCAAAAGAAAGTAAGTGTTGGAAAACGACCATGGGCCTTGAATTTATAATTTTCGAGCGAGTTCTTTGACTGGACCTTTACACATGTCCACAAAACTTGGGTATGAATTGATGGTTAATATTAAATGCAAATCGTGGCAAAAAATTCACCTTTAAACTGACGTCACTATCCCACGTGCCTCTGCCTTTTAAACGTCCTTTTATCATGATGAATATGATATCAATAATAACTTCCTTCTTAATAAACATATTGAGATTCGAGCAATATATTAAGGGAGAGGAGCTAATCGTCGAGCATGGACCAATAAATTATAATGGTATTGGTGAGGGTAGATGTAAATACTAAAGATAGGGACTAGTACTTATCAATTTATCATTTAAAATTGATTAAAAAAGTAGTCAATAAAATATGTCACATCAATCAAATGCTACTACAACTGTAAGAAATTATTCAATGATATTATCGTAACAAAATGGGGTTCTATTTTAGGGGGCATGCCCTTGAAAGCATATATATACATACATACATGATATTACAAAATACATATTACAGATTGCTTTATAAAGATAAAATATAATGGTCATTCTTCTGAAGACACAGATTCATCCCGAAAACACTGGAGCACGTTTTAGCAGCCTATCCCTATGTTGGATAAACATGTATTTGGCCACTGCGCTAAAAATGAACTAGATATCTCCCACTAAATCTCGTGACATGCCCATATTTAGTAGCTCCCAGACTCCCACCCGAGGCCCATTCAGTATTTTAGTGAATTCTCTTTTCCTTTTATGTGAGTTTACCCACACAAAAAGAGAGTCTCCCCCTCTTATGTATGCTTTGGTTTTCTTCCAAGAAAAATTTGAGCTATAGAGAATTGAGGAAGTCCGCCGGTGCAAGAGCCCTCCCTCATGATCCTCTTTTTCTTGAGACGAAAGACGTGGGTGTTTACCATGGACCATACTTTGGCGAGGCGCTTTCTAATGTGTTGGTCGTCAAAAAGGACTCCAAGAAGAGCAACAGTCAGGGGACAAGAAGTCCCTCCTCTTTAATGGGAGAGGTTCCCTTATTCAGAAACGAACCTATTTACACATATACAAAGCATGATTTTCTTGTGGAACTTGGATATTATGAAAGTGTTTTCTATAAGGATCATCAATCACAAAAGGACTGAGGAATGAAAATGTGAAAACGAGCAGAAAGGAACCATTCAGAATTATAGATGATAGAGTAATTCCTTATGCATGCGAGGGTACAACGAATTGGAATAAGATCATTTGTATCACATTAATAAGATGAAATTTGAAAAGACACAAAGTTCTCGTAAATAACATCTCGAAGAATACAAAGCTTCTCAAAGATAATACGAGACAAAATGATCTAACAAGATTAAATGAATAGCTTAGGAATAAAGGAAATCGATAGACAAAGAACGAAAAATCCTTCTCATTGATTTCTTTAAGATCTATTTACACTTTCAGAAATAAGCCAAGTTCTTCCCCCTTCAAAATGGCAAGGAGAGGCCATTATATAGTTTACAAATTAGTTACTCCCGGTAACTACTTCTTTTAACTAATGATTAGTTAAAGGGCTGCAAATCGCAATACCCCAACTAATTACAACAAATCCGAGAGAAAGAAGGAGAAGAAGACAAGCGTTCAAGATTGGGAGGGACCCACTGATTTAAGGATCCATTGTCTGAATCTCTTCAACGCCTCGGCTATGTCTCTGCCACGTGGGACTGATGTGTTGGTGGTGGCATCTAACTTGGCAATGAGTTCTCCATGCATGTTCATTAGTTCGCTTGAGTCGGACTGAAATGAGCTCCGCAAGCGAGTACAGTGTCTGCACATTGTATTGAAATTGGGAAGCCACCGGTGAACGCCAAGCCACTGTCATGAATCATCTGTGCCATAGCTGAAGGGTTTGCATCTGTCATCCTTGCCCAAAAATCCCCAAAATCAAGGTGGCGAACTTCACTGTCCCCGATATCGGGAACGGCAGACTCGAGTGGTGAAACTTGTTCCTGCCCCTGGAATTTAATCTTCATGTTGATAGTAACTCGGAGAGCAAAGCTGCAAGCTAGACTTGGGATGGAATCGCAAGGGAAATGGATACACGCACAAAAATTTTGGTTGCAAGGGTTTGAGCAATAGATAGCATGAAAGCAGTGTGTAAAAACGCATAGGGGGTAGTTCATTTGAAAAGCAAGATATTCGGGTAGAGCGGGAAAAATTAGCACGAATGGCACTTGGTTCATTTGGGACACGAGGGACGCAAAAGCGCGAAGTATGCGGTTCGGCCGATTCGGGCGATGCGGGAAAAGACGCACAAATGATTTTGGGACATGCGGGATGAAAGTACGTGGAATATGTGATTCGGCCGATTCGGTGATGCGAGGAAAAGACGCACAAATGCTTTTGGGACATGCGGGACGAAAGTACGCGGAATACGCGATTCGGCCGATTCGGGCGATGCGGGAAAAGACACACAAATGCTTTTGGGACATGCGGGATGAAAGCGTGAAATACGCGATTCGGCCGATTTGGACGAAAAGGGAACAACGGGTCCAGTGAACTTGGGACATTTGGGACAAAAAGTTCCGACGGGCCCGAAAAGAACAGACTTCGGGTAAACCGGCCGATCGGGGAACAGAGAGCCCAAATGAACCTGGGACACGCGGAAAAAATGTCCGACAGGCCCGAAAAACACACAAAATGACCCAAAAACGTAGATTTTCCCAATTTTTTGACTTTTCACATCACCAGGACAACAGAAAAGACACTTAACCTCAAAATTTTAATTTTCAACTTCTTAAAAGCAGGGGAATTTTGAGTGGACAACAGCTGGCTCCTTCTGGGGATGACTTGGCATGAATTCAAAGAATGAGACAAGGCAAGAATTTAGACAATCTCGGGAAACAGACTGAAGATTACCTTATCCATTGGGCCACGGAGTCAAAAAGCAAACCAATACAGAAGACAACACCGCAAACAACACACAAAAACAAGGGAAGGAAAGGAGGACACACACTATACAGAATATACACAGGACTTCCTAATCACCTACGACTTAAACAGTTTCAGGTACTGCCCACTATAAGGAAGTGGGAGAGAAGAACCATCCATATAATCAAGGTAAAAATAATTCTTACCAGCGAAGTGCCTGATCTTGAAAGGTCCGAGCCAAAGGGAATCAAACTTGCCATGGCTGCCACGAGGTTCATGCCTTTTATCCCACAACAAAACAGTGTCTCCAACTTTGAAATCCCTGAACCTGGATTTCTTATCAAACAAGACCTTTACCTTCTATTGGTGAGCAGATATCCTATCAGCAACTTCCAATCTGTCCTCATTCAATTTGTGAAGATACATGATTCTCTTATCCAAAGAATCATTGAAACTGGTATCTTCAATGGCCTTCATTAAATGCAGAGCTGGAAGCTCCACTGTAACTGGCAATTGGGCCTCCACTCCGTATACTACCTGAAAAGGAGACATCCCAATGGCTCTCTTAGGTGTGATCCTATCTGCCCAAAGAGCATCATAGAGTTTCTTGTGCCAGTTCCGTTGGGATTCATTGACTAATTTCCTTATTATGGCCACCAGATTTTTATTTGTTGATTACGCCTATCCATTTCCCGAGGATAGTAATCGAGGAGTGAGCCAAGGATATGCCATATCCATAACAAAAATCCATCATCTCAGTTGAAGAAAAATTTGAAGCATTATCTGTCACAATCTTGTTTGGCACACCATACCTTATCAAGATGTTTTCTTTGATAAAACTGCATACTACTTCTGAAGTAGTACTCTTTACTGGAATGGCTTCTACCCATTTGGTGAAATAATCATGGCGGTTAATACGTGGGTATGACCAGCACTAGAAGAGGGATTAAGTGTTCCAATGAAATCTAAACCCCATTGCTGAAAAGGTTCTTCGATCACAACTGGTTTCAGGGGCAAGGAGGCCAACTTGGGTCTACCCATGAAATTCTGACAAGCCTCACATTTATCAACCCATTTTGATGCATCCTTGAACAAGGTAGGCCAGTAATATCCTCCACGAAGTATTTTATGAGTAGTGACAGTTGATGAGTAATGCCCTCCACATGCCTGATCATGAAAAGCTGAGAGTAGCTTCTTCTGTTGTTCCTTGTCCACACATTTCAAAAACCTTCCATCTAACCCACGTTTAAACAAGGCGTTTTCCCACAACACATATTGGGTTGATCTTAGTTTAATGGCTCTCTTCTCTTTGGCAGTCAAATGAGAGGAGCATTCTCCATAGGTGAGAAAGTGAGCGATATCAGCATACCATTCATCAACTGAGCTAAGAAACAAAACGGTAGGAAGACCAACTTTATCCTCCAGTAACTCATGTCTAGCTCCTTCAGCGATGAGTTCACACAGGCCTTTTCCACGAGATGAGCTTGGTTGGTTTGATGTCAATATCATATTCTTGAACCTTGGCCACCCAGTTCCCTCTCTTGGATCCAAATTCCTGCTGTGTGAGAATTGACTTGATAGTTGTATCCGGTACCAACACCGTGGAGTGAGAGTTAAGAATGTAAAAACGAAACTGCTTGACAGCTTTAACCACTGCAAAAGCATGTTTTTCCATTATGGTGTATTTTAACTCATGATTTTTTAGAATATAGCTCATAAATGCAATTGGGAGTTCGTGCTCATTAGAATCTTCTTGAGTCAAAACAACAGCCAAGGTGTTATCCGTGGCGTAGCAATAGATAATGAAATCTTTGTTGAAATCTGGACATGCTAAAACAAGAGTTTTAGCAATGGCCCTTTTAATACCTTCAAAGGCTTCTTTCCCTTCAGGAGACCAACCAAACGTTTGTTTTCCTTTCATCATTTGGGAGATATTCAAAGTTAGCTCTGCAAAATCAGGGATGAACCTTCTCAAAAAGTTGATCTTACCAAAGAAAGAGTGCACTCCCTTTTTGCTGGTTGGAAGAGGAATTTGCTGAATAGCTTGAACTCGCTTCAGGGATCAATTTTTATACCATCTTTGGAGACAACGTGCCCCAATAATTTCCCCTCCGTGACATAAAAAAGCAGATTTCTTAGGATTTAAAGAGATCCCATGTTCTCTAAATCTTAGCGAAGCTGTCTCTAGATCTTTGGAAATGATCCACCCTTGTTTTAGAAAATACAGTCAAGTCATCAAGGTATACGACGATACACTTTCCTTTCAAAATTCCAAAGGCCAAATCCATAGCCCTCTGAAAAGTGGCACCGGCATTGATGAGCCCAAAAGGCATCCTTTTGTAAGCAAAGGTACCCCAAGGGGTAGTGAAAGTTGTTTTGTGTTGGTCTATGGTATTAACTTCTACCTGGTTATATCCTGAGAATCCATCAAGCATAGACAACATTTCAGATCCCGTTACTACTTGCAAGACCTGATCCATCATAGGTAAGGGATAATTATCTTTTAAGGAAGCTTGATTTAGATTCCTGAAGTCAACACAGATACGAATCTCACCATTTTTCTTTCTAACAGGCACAATATTGGCAATCCATGTTGAATGATGGATAGGAAAAATGATTTTAGCCTTCAATAACTTCTGTATTTCTTGAAAATTTGTGTCGACTATCTTAGGATTGTATTGCCTCTACTTCATTTAAAAGGCTTAATCCCGTGTTTGAGAGGGATTGTAGTGCCCACACTTTTATAGCTCGGTAGCTTGTTATTTATTTTCTCATAGACATGTTTTGACAGGATTGGTGATATCTTGGACATTATATTTAGATATTTGATTTTATTAGACATGTGTGACATTCAGGCGTATAGCGCCAATTTAGCCTAATTTCTTTATTGTCGCTTTTCCTTGTTATGACATGGAAACTAATGAATATGATGTGCTTGGAACCTAATTATATTGATGGATAGTTGTTGCATGGTGGGATTATATGTCACTTTATCATCTTGTCTAACTTTTGGAATATGGAATATAATTGTGCACGTTGTCGCATCTTGATTTCAGTAGGATGTTAGGTTAGTTTAGCATGCATTGATATCTTACTATGTCATTTAATTATATTGTATCGGACAGGTGCGGTTAATGTGTGTAATAAGTGTGAAGGTGACAGGGTTTATAGGAGAATGTGGGATTCGGCCAGCTTACTCAAAACTTGCACAAGCAGCCCACGGGCTGAGTCCTAGCCATGTTCACATGTGAAGCCTTAGGATAGATGATTATTAATTTTGGGCACTATGAGTGACCCCAATGTATGTAATGTATTGTGTTTTGATTTATTAATTTTGGTTAGGGTAGTTGGTTAAGTTGTAAACTTGTTTTGGGAGTTAATAACTCCTCTTTCATTTGAATTGTGGATTATGCTTAATGTGTCTCTTAATCACAAGGGTTTAGGGTCACATGTGAGACCGTTGGGTGGTCCCCACACCCTCTACCATTGTGCCAAAAATGCAAAACCCGAAATTAGGGTATTTTGGGCATTTTTGGGGACCCCTTTGTAGCTTGAGAGTCCCCCTATCACGAAAATGAGCCCTTGGACCCTACCTAATGGGTAGGGGGCTTGTTTTCAAGGCTAGAGGGAGTTTTCCCTCCCTTTCTACCCCTTGTTTTGTCACATCCATGTAAGGGATGTGGATTTGTGTGTTTATCAAAAGTGCCACTAGTTTTGTCTTGCTAACATTTAAGGGAATTTGGGAGAAGAGGGCAAAAAGATAATTTTACCCTTTCTCTCTTTTGTTTTGGCATCTTTGACCATGAGGAGGGAGAGGGGTGACACATGTCACCCCCTCATTTGTGAGGATGCTTGCTTGCTCCTCTTCAAATTCCCATCCATGGGAAAAGAAAGGGACTTTTTTTTGGAACTTCTTGCTTTTGGATGCTTGGAGAATTTGGAGCTTGGGATTTTGCTTGGAGTGAAGAGTGGAAAAACTTGAAGTTAGGAAGCTTTTTGGAAAGCTTTCCTTGAGGTAGGCTCTTATGTCTTATTGTTGTGTTGCTTTATTTTAGTTGTTAGATTGATTGCTTGGAATTGTTAATTGTTGAATGTAGATTTTGGTTTCTTGCTTGTGTTTACTCCCTCCATCATATGGCATGATGGAGTTTGGAGTGTGGGGGAAGAGAGAGGGAATTTTCCCTCTCAATCCTCAAGGCTTGATGGACAAGCCTTGAGGAGTCTTATTATTTTTCCCCTCAATGGTTGAGGTGGGGAAGTTGATTCATTTGGCTTGAATCTCCTTCCCCATTCTTGGTAAGGAAACCCCTTTGGGGTTTGAAAATCCTTCCAAGAAGGATTTGGAGAAAGGGGGAGGAATAAGGAGGGCTTGATTTGATTAGGAGCAATAAGGAGGATTTGGAGATGTTTGTATGTGCAAGAAATTTTGTTGTATAACTTTGGAGAATTTTCTCCTCTCTTCCCCATTTTTGGAGGATGAACATGGGTTCTCCTCCTTGTAAATTGGAGTCTTGTGTTGTTGTGAACTTTATGTTTGTGTGCTTGTTTCATTGTTGTTTTACCCTTCACCTTGTGCAAGTGTTGGTTAGCTATCCTCTTTCCCATGGGCTTGGGGGAGGCTAGCATGCATCCCAACCTTGGGATAGGCATGTGATGATGCCTAAAGGTTGGGTGGATAAACAAGCCCTTTCTCATTGTGTTGGCCTTGAAAGATTTTGGAGTTGGAAAGCCATTGGAAGACACATGAAGACACTTGTCTACTTGGAATTTCTTCTTGTTTCCTTCACCATTTTATGGATTTCTCTTTCATTGTATCTTGAGAAGAATGGCTTGTGTGAGCTTTCATTTTTCTTGTAAAACATTCTCTTGTAATTGGAGTTTCATGCAAACCTAGTATTATAAGTGTTGGTAAATCTACCCTTAATATTAGTATGTTACCTTGTAAAGCCTTCCTTTGAATATTTGAAATATTATGGGACTATGTTAGATTTTTTTTTGGAAACTTAGACCTTTGAAATGAAGGCTTGTGAGATAGTGAAAGTTTTCTTAATATGAAGTGTTAGTACTCCATTTTGAAGGAAAGAGAGTTATTCAAAAGAAAATATTATTTGTGTTGTTATTCCTCTTGTTAAATCATGTAACAAGATTTAAAAGAAATAAATAAAAATAAGAATAAAAATATAAAGTATCATTTTGCAGCACATCTCTCCTTATAATTGTTTACAAATTAGAAATAGAATAAAATAAGTCTTTACTTTCCTTCATGAATAATTTATTTGAATGAATGAAATAAGCAGATTATATGTTCCTACCTTCTTCCACTAAGTGTTAGTTTAGGCAAATACCTTCTTGTTCAAATTACTTTCTGCTCATTATTTGAAATTTCAAATATAGAAAAAAAGAATATATTGCTGGGTTTTTATATTACAAAAGAAAAAGCGTATTTCTCTTGTTTTAGAAAATGAATTATCTTGTGGTGGAATTTTAATATATAGATTTATATTTTTTTACAAAAGAGATGTTTATATAAACTGGAAAAATCCCTTTGTATATATATATATATATATATATATATATATATATATATATATATATATACTTATTTATTTATATCTAATGATTTATATATATATAAAATATATAAAACTTAATATAAGGAATTTTATTTAAACCAAATATACCAAAAAAAAAAAAATATAATATGGGGTGGGGGCGGGGTTCGGCCCCCACCCCGCACTGTAGACCAGTGGGCGCTGCCCCCCACCGACTCCAAACCCCGCACCCCATGTGCTATAATTTGTGGGGACGCCTTTACCCCCACGAACACCCCCTCTACAGACCACGGCCCACACCCGCCTTCCCACAACTCCACCGCCTCCAAAACCGCCCGCACCTCCTTCACTGCCTCGCCGGCTTGCCGCGCGCCCCTCCTCCGCCCACTCTCCTCTCTCGCCGCATCTCCCTCTAGCCGTCCGCCTTGCCCTCTCACGTGGCCTCGTCCCCCTCGGTCCCAGTAACAAATCCGCCCATCCTCATAATTTTTTTCTCCAACCTGCCCTTAACCAAC
The DNA here is from genome assembly GCA_018340775.1 of Taxus wallichiana var. yunnanensis. Taxonomy (NCBI): domain Eukaryota; kingdom Viridiplantae; phylum Streptophyta; class Pinopsida; order Cupressales; family Taxaceae; genus Taxus; species Taxus wallichiana. The sequence goes on from CM031240.1 coordinate 842,263,986, forward strand.
AGAACAAAAGAAAAAGATGAGAGGAATGGTAAGTAGGAAAATCATAAGAAAATTTAGGTTTTCCCTTTAGGGAAAATAAAATAAAATATATATATATAAATCCAAGGGCTGAGATAAACTTAATCATAGAGATATTATTAAATCATTCTTTCCCTTTTGTCATGGGGTTTTAATGGAAAAATATATTTTTTTAAAAAAAAGGAAGAAGAAAAGAGAATAATAATAATAATAATAAAGGTGAGATGAGTTTTAATAAGTAAGAAAAGGGTGATTTGTATAGAAGGGGTGTAGTCTTACCTTTATGGCCATATTAAGTTAAAATATAATTAAACAATTAAAAACGGGTTCAGGCTAGTAAGTAATTTAATTGGGTAAATTAAAATAGTATTAAAAAAATAAAAATTGTATTAGTATTAACGAAGCACTTCCAAAAAAAAAAAAAAAATTACCCTAAAATTTTAGCCTTGATTGGCGTTTTTTTTTTTCCAAAGGCCTCAAGGAGGGTCACTATAGGGATAAAATGTTGTATCTCCTTTGGTTGGAAAGCTTTTAAATCTTCATAGGAATAAGCAAGAACATCCTTATACTTTTTCAAAAGACTCATTACCTTCTTCTTTTCTTCTGAGGTGCAACATTTTCCAATGTTCACGAGTTTAGGATCAGTAGAACTCCCAATATTGATTTTGTCATATTTGGCTGATTGTTGGGGTCCAGTAGAAGCTCTAAACTTTACATACCTGTCGTGTTTGTCAAACAGTTTTTCTAAACTCACCAATCCTTTTGGAATCTTGTTTCCTTTGAGTTTGATACATCCATCCCGATCCGCTTCTTCTTCTTGGGGAACGGCTTCTTCGTTAAAGGGCACACTTTCACGAGGCAAATTATCACTTCCTTCAAAGCACAACCGCTCAAAATTATCCTTGAGTTATAAGAAAGAAAGCAAGTGTTGATCATTATTGAAAACTTTCCAGTTACTTGTATTATCAGGTACACTGGGTCTATGAATCATTTCAATGGTGAACTTATCTTGAGAAAAGTCAGGATGAGGAATAAGCAATGACCCTGAGACTGCTAGAGAATCAGCCCTAGTATTCTTCTCCCTAGGCACTGCTTCGATGGAGAAGGCGTCAAGAAATTCAATGGAGTCCCAAACCTGATTCCTGTAATGTTTCAACCTTCCATTATTTACCTGGAAGAGGTTTCTAACTTGCTTGACAATCAATTCCGCATCCCCACGAGCTAGAATATTCTTCACACCCTGTTCTTTTGCCACCTAGAGTCCAAGAATGAGAGCTTCATACTCTGATGTATTATTGGTATTTTCAAATTGCAACTTGAATGAGAAAGGATGAATGCTTCCTTCAGGCGACACCAATATGACACCAGCTCCAGAACCAGCTGAAGAACAACTTCCATCAAACTCTAATATCCAAACATCATTAGGATCTTTAGGTGAGACTTTGGGAGTTGGATTTCTTCTAGGAGACATAATCATGTAGTTTCCATGCCCCATATCCTCATAGAGTATTTGTGCTTTGGGATCATCTGTTTTTTGTACAATATACTCGGGATCGCTTTCTTAGCGGAGCTTCTTCATTTTCCCATTAACGTGTATGAGGGCATGTGACCAATCCATTTGAATTTCTCCACCCACATCCTTATAGAAGTTCCTGCTTAGCAACATCCCGTATGAAGGAGGAATATCTGCTACTAAGATAGTAGCCAAAACTTTCTTCTCAGGAAAAGTAGCAAAAGCCACTTGTGCGTCCTTAATTCTTCCGACCAAGGGCACTTCCTTACTCTCCATGGAATAACAAGATCCGTAAGTACGTGTGAGAGTCAACCCTAAGGCATGAGCTACTTTGGCAGGCATTACATTGTCTGATGCTCCCGAGTCTATGACACACAATTACGAGCCTATGGCCAGCTATAAGGAGTGCTACATAGAATGGTTTGATTTTGTCATTGGGTGAGGTGACAATGCTACTGCATTAGGTCAGGTGCAAAAGGAGTGGGTAAAAGGCCTTTAGAGGTAGTTTTAGAATGAGAATTGACAAAGTGAATCATTTTAGCAAAAGCCTTGGGATGAGTTTGATAATATTCAGCCTCTGAGATTTGAACCTTAGTCTTTTTTAAGTGATCAATAATATTGAAAGACCTAGAAGTGGACAGGTTATCATCACTTGAGATCCTAGTTTTATCAATTTTAGGGGAAAAAGAAGTAACTTTAGTAGCAGAATTGACAGGACTCACCTTTAGTGTAGATGAAATGGGGATCGGAGATCCTCTTTTTGCAATTACAGGGATAGTTGTCGGCTACTCCTTAGATTTCTTGGTGGGATGCATCACTTTCTCCCTCTGATTTGTCTGCTCTCGAGTCATGACAGCGTATGATTCGCTATTCATGTCTGCTACTACTTCGTCATAATCATCTCCTTCATCAATTCCTTCAGTGGTGAAGAAATTAACTCGAGATCCCTCAAGTTCATATGTTTCATCATCAACCTCTTCAACAAATTCCTCACAATCTTCATTAACCTCCTCATCCTCTCGGTTCTTCAACTTCACAGGTTACATTGACAGAACTTTAATAGGAGGTCCTTCAAGCGCTAGCCTTGTTTGAGAAGCAAGCAAACGATTTCTGGGCTGAAAATTCCTCCTTGGAACGTCTACATAGGGAGCATGCTTTGAGCCAATTGTTTCTTAATGGCGATGAGATCATTTGCAAGTTTTGTACTCAATGGATCAAGATTAGGTCCATGAGTGGAAGAGGAAGAAGCAGACTTAGATTTAGAAGGGTCTCTCCTCAACTTCCCCGACATAATTAAATCATCTTCAACACTAACAAAGAAGAGTTTGATCCTCGGCCAATGTTGCGAGATTAGTCCTTCTTAATGCATAACTAACTTCAGTGCAATTGGGCGTTTAAGAAGAAGCATTTTTGAATTTGATCTATAGGTTGAGTATTTGGTGGAATTTTGTTAATCAACTTGTTGAATCGAGCCACAAATTCTCTCATGGGCTCTTGTGATTCCTTCTTTATTTGAGAAATTTTGGCTAGCAAAGCATGCACGTCTTCCGCTGGTTTGAAACAGCTTTTCGAACCTAGTTCTCATTGTGTTCCAGCTAGTGATAGCTCGCCGAGGAAGGTGATAGAACCAATCAACGGCATTATCTTGTAAAGTCTCAATAAAAAGCCTTACGAGACGTCTTCATGTTCAACTCCTAGAACTCGCATGCAACTATGAAGGTTGCGATGTGTTCATTAGGATGTACTTTACCATCGCCTTTGAATTTAGGAAAATTCTTCCTTACCTCTGGGTAACTCATGCAAAGGCCGAGGAAGGGCAAGAGGCCCAACACGATGCAAGGCAATGGTACCGCAATTCTTGGAAAAATGGCTTGAAGAGGAACTAAAACACCAAAGCAAGAATCGAGCTCGAAGATTAGGACTGATTTGTTACAAGGAATACCACCCGTAGGGATTCTATCTTTGATAGGAGGAGTGCTTGTTGAACGTGTTTTGCATGAATGTTTTGGCTCTACAGAATAGACTTGCTTCTATCCTATCATTCCTTTGAGAAACAGATAAGGGTTAGGGCTAGGAGGAATACCTGTTGAATGTTGAGATGGTGTGCGCGTACCGTAGAGAAAGATCAGATCGATTGCGAAGAACTCCTTTTTGTCTTGGAAGGACTACCTGCAAGTAAGAATACAAGACCACCAGATTTTAATTAGACAATAAATGAGGGATCTGCCTTAGGCCCAGGAAATATAAAACTTCCTTTCGAAGGTGGTCAGTTCCCTTTTTAATACGATTTAACACAAATGATAACAAAGAAAGCTATTGCAAAATCACGATTTAGGTATCTCGCTACAAAGCAATAGAAGCTAAATTATCAATAATAAAGTGTCACGTTGTTTGTTCGGTTACTGGTCGTTGGTACGTTCAGGTTGAGTTATAGGGATAAACCAGACTGGATCTGAGGTTGTTAGGTGGCAAATAGGTGAGAAAAGGGTTTTGGGGTATAAGTCACAGTGACCGACGCCGGTCACTGGGTAACCGACCGTGGTTAGAGAACCGCTGCCGGTAGGGGATAAACGATACCGGTAGGTCAGTAATCTAGGTGTTTCTGGATAGAGGTTGGTTAGCAAGGTGATTGTGGGGTTATTAGATTGGGGATGGCTGAGGGGAATGATGGGAGGATAGGGAAGACTCGGAGTGTGGTAAAATGGCCTTCTGGGCAATATCAGGATGTATGGATGAAGGTTAAGTGCAAGTATGTCGTTGGTAGTAGATCTAGGAATAAACTTATGATTACTATTAATTCAAAAGTCTAAGAAATTTTATGCTTAGAACATACAAGATTCTACTTACTCGTTTCCCGATGAGAAATGCAGTGTCCAAGAACTGTGATGATGAAGACAGACTCGGAAGAGATGTCCTCGACGATCGAAGATGAGATGTCTTCCCTCAAAATGATCACCGATGAGTGTCACAAGGCTCGGTTGTGCAATTGCAACTTTGGGCTTGATGTCCTTCTCTCGCAAACTCTTCCTGCTTTCTTCACTTGTCTCTCCTCGGCCAAGCAAAAATGGGTCCTTTCATGATTTCTCCTTCTCTCGATCAAATGAAAATCCGATCCTTGTTTTTGGTTGAAGTGGTCATTTACGGGAACCGATGGCGGTTACGCAACCGACGGCGGCCGTCGAGTAGAACCGGTATCGGTCAGTCAAAGCGGGCTATTTTTGGTAAAATAGCCAGCTTTCCCTCCTTTTCTTCCGAGGGATTGGTAGCGGGCTTGGTCAAGTCATTATGAAGTTGGTTTTAGGTGCGGATGAGGAGTAATTAGTCATAGGTGTGGAATTGGACCAAGTTATAGGTCTTAATTAGGTTAGTTTAGGGTTAAGACTAGGTCATGATGAGGTGGCGACATGAGGTGGCAGGTATGGTGATGTGGATTTATTAATTATAAGGTAATTAATAAATAATTGTGTAAGGTTTAGGTGATGAGGTTAGGTTGCGAAATGAGATGCGGGGCACAGGGGGTCGTAAGACACAAATTTGGTGTCTACATTAGCCCCTTATTGTCGTGTAGTTTGTTTTGTAAAGCTGCACGAACAATAATAAGAAGTGGTTACCCCTGTTAAGGGTATAGGTAATCCCCCTCAAATCTATCACAGATTGAGGTAGCGTGAAAGCAGGGATAGGGTTGATAAAGGGTAAATGGTGTTGAGATAACGGTAAGAGGGTGGGGTAGGTCCAAGGAAGCAGACGCACGTTGAAATGCAGTAGTGCGACCAGGGTATATGATTTGAAGAGCAAACAAGCAATTCATAGGCAAAGGTCGATAGTTTATCCAAACAAGGGTGATATAATCCTGGTATCCAAGGCATAGGAAGTAGCTCCAGGGGATATAACGGGTAAGGTACAGGAACGTTTAGGCATGTTCGGCAAGACTAAAATGGTTGGTTTGGTTGAGATAAATGTCACGGTCTAAGTCTAGGCAAAGTTGGTCGACAGATCAAGTCAAGGACCCTAATCATGCTAAAACACGAACAGGTGAGCTCGATTGAACAAAAAGGTACATGATGGATGGATAAAATAAAACGTTGATGGTGGGTATGGTATTTAATTGGTGCGGCCTTAGGTCGGGCCAAATGGTTAGGTGCGGCCTTGGGTCGGGCCAAATGGGTTGGTTGCGGCCGTGGGTCGGGCCAAATGGTAGGTTACGGCCGTGGGTCGGGCCAAATAGGTTGGTTGCGGCCGTGGGTCGGGCCAAATGGTAGGTTGCAGCCTTGGGTCGGGCCAAATAGGTTGGTTGCGGGGGTCGGGCCAAATAGGTTGGTTGCGGCCGTGGGTCGGGCCAAATAGGTTGGTTGCGGCCTTGGGTCGGGCCAAATAGGTTGGTTACGGCCGTGGGTCGGGCCAAATAGGTTGGTTGTGGCCGTGGGTCGGGCCGAATAGGTTGGTTGCGGCCTTGGGTCGGGCCGAATAGGTTGGTTATGGCCTTGGGTCGGGCCAAATAGGTTGGTTGCGGCCTTGGGTCGGGCCGAATAGGTTGGTTGCGGCCTTGGGTCGGGCCAAATAGGTTGGTTGCGGCCTTGGGTCGGGCCAAATGGTAGGTGACGGCCGTGGGTCGGGCCGAATAGGTTAACAAAGGGTTGTCAACGAAGGTGGATATAGGTGATGTTGGTAAAAGGGCTATTAGGAAATAAGGGCCGAAATTGGGGTAGAGGTGAGATAAAACCGATGTCGATTATCTATGACCGATATCGGTTAGGGGACCGATACCGGTTCCTTAGGGCACAATATAACCGATATCGGTTATAGGTCAAAAACCTATAAAAAGAAAAATACGGCCTGTCATTGTCACATTTGCAATTTGAAAACCGATTTGGGTTGTCTGAGGTGGATTAGTGAGATTGGAGCATTTGTTGGGTGAGGTGGCGCTATTTGAGTGGACGAGTGAGTGATTAGTGGGCCCGAGTGAGTAGGAGGCAGCAGTTGATTGGTGGAGGACCCAGCAGAGGAGAGGTGGAGCTATGGCACAGCCAGGAGGAGCAGGAGGGGCTGGACCAGCTGGACCACCACCACCCATCCCACCACGACGACGTGTCGTCATACCGGTAGGTTCGAAACCCCTCATTGTGTGGATTTGAGTATATTAAGCTATTTTTGGGGGTTTGGGTAGGAATCCATGTTTTGGTAAAATAATGAATAAATTGACGTTATTTGAAAAATGAAGAGGATAGATGGGTAAAATAGGGCAAGGCGGCAGGGTGGGTAGATTTTTAGGGTGTTTGGGTGGGTAAATAGGGATAAATAGGGAAAAATGGATTTGGGGGCGCGCGGATTCGGCCCGGCAATTTTTCAGTGACCGATGCCGGTCACTAAGCGACCGGCATCGGTCAGGAAGTTTCGGGGCAGGGTGGGGTTGTGGTTGACCGGTGTCGGTCGTATAGCGACCGGCGCCGGTGAAGAGAGGACCGGTGTCGGTCATAAGTGACCGGTACCGGTCCTTAGGTATTTTTATTTTTGTTGGGTTGGGTTTAGGTTGTGGTGGGGGTATTTGGGTATTGTTGGAGTGTTTTGGTTTGTTTAGGTGTTTTGGTTTGTTGGGTGTGTTGATTTGTTTAGGTGGTTTGGTATTGTTTGGGTATGTTGATATGGTTTGGGTTGTGGTGGAGGTGTTTTGGTATTGTTTGAGTGTTTTGGTATGGTTTAGGTCGTTGTTTGGGTGTGAAGAGGGAGGGGGATATCGTAGAGGTTGTTAGGGTAAGATAGGTGGGTGTAGAGGGTATAAGTAGATGTTGTGATAAAGAGTAGGGCTAATGTAGTGAGTTGGTTTTGCAGGCACGTCAGCAGCTGACGATGCGGGACAGGATGCCCCCGCTGTTGAGACGGATGCGGCCACACGTGTCCAGCAGCAGCAGGGGGTATCATGCGCGAGGTGGACTCGGCGAGTCCAAATGATGAGAGTGATTGACAGGGATCATAGTTTGATGGTCGCCCTCATCGAGAGATGGGATCCGGTGACCAATGTGTTCCATCTCCCGACTGGAGAGATGACCATCACATTGGAGGATGTGTATCGCATCCTTCGATTACCGATTGATGGAGAGGCGGCTTTTCAGTTGACGCTGAGACAACCATGGACAGCATCCTACACGTATTCGGGGATGCAGCTGCGCTACTGACATATCACAGCATGAGTATCGCGTATGGGGATATGTACCGAGCCCACCGCCATGAGACACGGCTTGCCGTGCTGATGATGATCGGGATCACCTACTTCGCCCTCCCAGACTCAGAGGGAGGCCGCTTTCCACGGGTGCTTATGGGTGTGCTACATGAGATGGTGGAGGAGCACACATGTTATGCTTGGGCACCAGTATACCTGGTGCAGTTATACCGAGAGCTGTGGGGCTATCACCGGATGAGGCGATTCGGGATTTGCTCGACGTTTTTACTACACTGTTGGGCGTATGAGCATATCGTATGCATTAGACCAGTAGGGCTGCCCCAGCAGCCAGGGCCACAGGTCATCTATAGATACGGCTTTCAGAGGTGGTTGGGGGTCGTGGGCCAGCCACGAGCAGTGCTTGCAGGGCGGGACGTCACTTATTACAGACATATGTTAGAGGGCTTGACAGCGTTAGATGTTGTATGGAGACCTTATAGAGGTCATCACCCTCACGGAGGAGCCCGAGGACAGTTGCAGTGGATCCAGTATACATTCTGGATAGCGGGACGGAGGCCGGAGAGTATGAGAGGATACCCCTGGAGAGGGTACGCAGGCAGATGGGGCTACGACAGGATGAGCCACCTCGCTTCCCTCAGTACCGGAGGGATGATGTAGAGGCTCCACTGCCTGCACCACAGCCCGTGGACCCAGATTGGGTTGCTGAGAGGCCGGCAGATGATACCGTAGATGATGCCGGCTGCACAGGAGCATTTTTGGTTTGGTGGGCCGGAGAGAGAGCTGCGAGGATAACGCCCCTGCACCTGCACTTAGCGGGCCGTTAGAGTAGAGAGGGACCAGCCGAGAGGCGTGCACAGCTTATTACAGGGCAGCTTGCTGCACGCACAGCACGATAGGTGTCTTACAGGGCAAAATAGCCCAGCTCAAAATGAGTACAGCACGTGCTTGGTACAGTACGCAGCACCAAAGCAGAACCACCAAATGCAAGCACTGGCACAAATCAAGCAGTACAGTACCACCACACCACAGTGCACCACCAAATGTGCACCAAAGCACAGCACAGGGGCACTTTGGTAGTAGGAGTCAGGGGACCAGCCCCAGCACCTACGGTGGCTCGAGGTCGTTATATGGAGGCTAGAGCGGAGGCCCGGTACTATCAGGATATTCTTGATGGTACCGGGGCTGATTATCAGCCATATGCGGCACATAGAGCAGAGACCTCTCGGAGCCAGAGATCTCAGGGAGGTGCAGCCACAGCCGGTGGGTCTGTGACAGCAGGAGGCGAGAGGCAGACAGTGGACCAAGAGGAGACAGACAGCAGGGCGGTGGAGAGAGCTGAGGGGTCCCGGCATATTTTGTATTGGTTCATTGGATATGGGCACCGGTCTGTGAACCGGCCATGTTTATAGAGGCCTGCGAGCCCTCATATGATTCATTCATTCATTTATTGTATATACCGGCCTGCGAGCCGAGTACGGGTTGTACAGTGGATACCGGCCTGCGAGCCGAGTATGTTTTTGATATGAGAGACCGGCCTGCGAGCCGAGTCGAGATTATTGATAGTTATTGCGGCCTGCGTGCCGGCTTTGTTGTATTATGAGATCACAGAGGCCCCGATGCAGGGCACATTGTATATTTGAAACTTTGTATATATATAGATATGATGATTTGACCCACATGTTGTGCGTAAAAATGTGTTAAGTGTTTTGAAAATGGTTTGTGATATTTAATGTATGATGAGTTTGATTTACATGGTGTTATATATTAATGATGTTGATGTCTTTTGTTGATGGGATGTATGTATGTATATATAAATGATGAGTTTAGTTGACATGTTGTATTATGAAATGTTGTATGTTTTGTCGCTGGTTTTGTGAAATTGAATGTATGTAGCTGTTGATTTGGATTCAAATGGTGTTAGATTGATGGTTTTTGATATCGTTTGTTGATGGCTTGTGTGTTTTTGTAATGTAGATAGATGATGTTGATGAAATTGTAATGAGATGTGGATTTAATGAAAAATATGGATAATGGTGTTGTTCATGCAGGAAAAAGGGACGGGCGCCACAAAAATTTGCAAAAATGAAGAAACGGCTTAGGTTTAAGCAACAAGGGGGCACATGACCGATATCGGTTATGTAACCGATGTCGGTAGCTATATGACCGATATCGGTTATGCAAGAATTATTTTCCTAAAAATAGAACTGCTGGGTTGGCAACTTAAGTTCTTATTTTTAGCATTCTTATTTTTAGAGTCATGAAACACGTTAAATATGCGAATGCGACGCTGTTTGACAATTGCTACAGGTAATTGCATGAAAGAATTTGAGTGATAAGGAGAAAAGAGCCAGGTGAAGTGAGCGTGGGCTGAGATTCAGAAGGCAGAAAGACAAGTTATATTTGAAGAGGGTGGTGAACATGGCTGAACGAGGAGAAGCATCCAGCAGGCAGGGACGAGGGGGAAGACATGTTCCGCCCCAAGCTGCTGCATCCCGAGAGGTAAACTGTTTGGTTGTAATTTGATTCTTGCATGTGTTGTAAATAGGATGAAAGAAGTGTAAGTGGGTAAAGATGAGAAAAAGGTGATAGGCAAGGGTTGGGGATGGTATGAGTGCTACGGGGTAGGTAAACAGGGTGGGCATGTATGTTTTTAGGTATAAATAGGAGTAAACGGGCTTCATAAATATCGAAGGTGTATGTTTGAAGCAGGGTAGGTATATTTTTAACAGTGACCGGTATCGTTTATAAGTAACCGGTATCGGTTAGCAAACCGGTATCGGTTATGCATAACCGCTATCGGTTACTGTAAGGGTTTCCAGATTTTGAGAAAAAACCCGTAGAGATTTGTTCTTTTGAATAATTATGTGTCGTTTTGATGTATGCAGGCAGAAGCAAGGTTAAGGATGAATGATAATCTTGCGGCCGTTGTTGTTACGAATCGAGTGGATGTAACACCAGCGGTGAATGGGCATTGATAAATCGGTTGGGGTTAAGTGGAATCCGCTATTATTCAAGAATCGCGCGTAACCATGCTATGTTGCAGGCGTTGATTGAGAGATGGAATCCAGAAAAGAATACCTTCTATCTACCAACAGGGGAGATGACAGTGACTTTGGAAGATGTGTTCCGTATTTTGAGACTCCCAATGATAGGAAAACCATGTATCAGGCGTTGCCCAAAGACGGGGCGGCAAGTGATAACAACAGTATTTGGGTCAGCTGCACGAGATTTGACACAACGAGGTTTATCATTTACGTATGGTACAATGTATGCAACACACCCTGAGGAAACAAGGTTGGCCGTGCTATTAATGATAGCGGTGGGGTATTATGCATTGCCGAGGGCGGAAGGTGGAAGATTTCCCAAAGCATTGATGAGTGTTATTTGGGAAATGATAGAAATGAGCGTGACTTTCGCATGGGCACCCGCATATCTGGCAGAGTTATATAGGGGTTTATGGGCATGCAAGCGAAAACACAGGATGACACTGGATTGTTCGTACTTATTACATTGTTGGGCCTATGAGCATATTGTTTGTGTGCATCCAATAGGCCGACCCATTGAGTCGGGAGAGGCAGGAGTGCAAAGGTTGGGATTCAGACGATGGGTCCACATGAATAAGAAGCGAGATCCCAGGCCGTGATAGATGACATCGAGTATTATAGACAGGTATGGGAGATGGTGACGATTGCGGATATTTGTTGGAGGCCGTACGGGAACTATATGGTGACAGAGCACATAGCTGAGGAGTTGAGGGGTGTAGAGTGATTGAGGTGGATCGCAGGGCATAGGCCGGGTGAGTACGAGAGGATTCCTCTAGATCACGTGCGGTGACAATTTGGGTTCATTCAGGATATACCTATGACATATAGACCATACATGAGGATCGACGCCGAGGTAGCATTCTCACCTCCCCGGCCTACACCTCCAGAAGGGCCAGAAGAGATAGCAGCCGATCGTAGGGTTATGGATGCGGGAACGACAGAGGCCTATAGAGTATGGTGGGTAGCAGAGCTGCGAGGTGCACGTGAGCGCCCTGACATAGCTGTGATTACAGCGGAGAGAGATCGTCTACAGGATTTGGCTCGCCAGCTTCAAACACAGGTGAATGAGACAATGGGATTGTTAGAGGCTTCACAGTTACGAGTGGAGAGACTAGAGGCAAGATTCCTCCACGCGAGAGGATGTATTCGTATGTTACAGGAGATGTTGGCGGATCAATGGGAGGAACCAATGGCAGTGGCACCTTTGAGGATGGAGAGGCCCACCGAGGGGCATCGACGATCACGATCACCACCTGATTCGGGAGGAGGTGCAAGGGTCTAAGTGAATTTCATAGGAATATAAGAATAAATAAGGATGCCGACCTGCGAGTCGATGATAGAGAAGATGTATTTGTTTAACATCTAAAATAAAACTAAATATGTATGCTCTTTTGAGTGATGATAATAATAAGAATGGTTGTGTTTTAAAATGTTGTTTTTGTTTGTTTTGAAAAAAGATAAAGAGGAACGTTGGCGAATAGAAATACATGAAAAATATTTATATTGACAACACATGATAAGATATGGTAGGGGATGGTCGAGCTAACCTTGGGAGACCCCATGTCTCCTAAGTGCTGCCTACATAGCCCATTGCACAAAGCAAGGAAGGGCCTCAGACCGATGTAGTTCTCCCTTAGGACCAGGGAGAGATGAATTTAGGCAATTTGGTTGTGGTTAGGCAATTTTTCGGTTGGTAAAAATTTGATGTTGGTAGGGTAATGTTGTTGGTGTTGGTAGGGTAAAGTGAAAGTTAGCATTCCCAAGTAGAAGGGAATCGTGTCCTGATTAAGGTCAACACACAATCCTAAAGCCGAGCAAAAGAGGCAAGAGTATCCTGTAATTGAGAAGAGCTAAACAAACCACATATTAATGTAGGATGAGCTTGAATCCCTAGGTACCTTGCATAGGTGAGAAGTCGATAGGTGAAAAGAGTGGTATAATCACAATATATCGGATATACGTCACGTCCCCTGAGTTTTGTTGCTTTGACAAATGGTGAGGTGAGTTGGTTGATGTGGGTGAGGGTGCGAGAGCTTATTATAAGATGATTATTCGACAAAGAGAATCAAACCTAAATAGACAAGTCCATGACTCAAAAGTGTTTTGAAATACTTCTTTTGTTTTTATTTTATTTTGCTGGATATAGACTGATCGATGCGGGAAGTCTACATGGGATATGTATTTTGTTGTTCTTGAGGTCTTCACGAAGCTGATCAATGCGAGAAGCTTCTGATAAAGGCTGACTGTGTATAGCTGTCCTTCAAGGGCGAGCAACTATTTATAATGCGAATGCGGTGTTTATGTATAAATGTCCTTCGGGAGCAACTATATATAGTAGTAGCAATAGTTTGGCATATAGCTGTCCTTCAAGGGAGTAGTCTATTGTATAATTTAGAGGTCTAGATGTCCATTGGGCATAAAGCATCTAGTTTTTGTAGGAAGTTTGACTCAAGAAAATCCCATAAGTGTTTTAATTAAGAATGTGTTATTTTGATACTTTGAAGTCATGGACTAGACTAAAAAGGGGAAGACATCTTTTAAGGGGAGGTGATAATCAAACCATGTGAGCTTGATTTGATTTTGAGATGTAAGAAACAAAGTGTATGCGGTGGTAAATGAGCTCAAGGGACGAGCGTAAGGTAGATAAGAAGTGATATAACACTAATTTCAACAGTAGAATGGTCGAAGATGCAAGGCATTAAGGGCTCAGGCTCAGGTTTACCATTAAGTGAATCTAAACGATAAGTGTCTGATCCATAAGTGTGAGTGATAATGTAAGGCCCAATCCAATTAGGAGCAAATTTTCCACGTTTACTCTTTTCTAGTTTGGTTACATGTTGATTCTCTTTGAGGACAAGATCACCAACCTTAAAAGTACGCTCATGAAGTCGTTTATCATAGGCACGCTTGATGCATTTTTGGTAGATTTGAAGGTGATCAAGAGCCGTAAGATGACGCTCGTCAAGAAGCTCTAATTGGGCTAACCGCTCTTGGCGGAAATCATCATTGGTGAGAATATCCTGAAGAGATATTCTGAGGGAGGGTATTTGTACTTCGAGAGGCAAGACAGCCTCGGTACCATATACCAAAGAAAATGGTGTGGCATTAGTGGAGGTACGAATGCTAGTACGATAAGCCCAAAGGGCAAAGGGAATGTGATCATGCCAGTTTCTTCCGGACTCATTGACAACTTTCATGAGGATTTTGGTTAGGGTTTTATTAGAAGATTCAGCTTGACCATTGGCCTATGGATAGTAAGGTGATGAGAAACTAAGTTTGATACCAAAGTTGTCACAAAGGTCTTGTAACAACTTATTTTTAAAAGATTTACCATTATCTGTTATTAGGCGATGAGGAATACCAAAACGACAGATAATGTGATGGTTAATGAATTCGACAATTTTTTCTTTTTTGATTGAAATGAGTGGAATGGCCTCCACCCATTTTGTGTAATATTCGGTTGCTGTGATTATCCAACGGTGACGTTGTGAAGAGGTCGGGTGAATCTCACCAATAAGGTCTAAACCCCATTGTGAGAAAGGCCAAAGATCTCGTGCGACTGTAGTGGATGGCTAGGAGTATGTTGAAGGTTGGCATGTTGTTGACACATAACACAACGCTTAACATATTCGTAGTAGTCGTTATTAAGAGTAGGCCAATAATAACCTAGGTGAAGGATTCGTTTAGCCACGGCAAGGCCACTAAAATGTCCACCACAAATACCGTCATGGATTTGTTGGATGGTATAGGTGACCTCCGCACCGGTTAGACATCGAAGGAGGATGCCATCAAAGCCACGTTTATAGAGGAGTCCCCCCATGACGACATAATGAGAAACACTTTTAAGAAAAGCACGTTTTCCGTTACTAGTAAGGTCAGGTGGGAGAACAGAGGTTGTAAGGTAGTCGTGAAATTGGTGGTACCAGGTATCCTGCGAATTAGCAGACACATTATTTATCATACAAACAACCTAAATGAGTAGGATGGGGCAAAAAGTTGTTGGACCAAGACGAATATGTCGAGTCGGGCTGGTGAGGCAGAATTTTCGAGGCTAAGCAAGCCATAGTATCCGCAAATTTGTTAGTGGAGTGGGGAATGGTCTGGATAGAATAACGAGTAAATGAGGTCAAAAGTGAATCCACGTAATGTTTGTACTTTTGAAGTTCTTCATTCTTACATTGGTAGAGGCCCATAACTTGATTGACTACCAATTGAGAGTCGCTAAAAATATTAACGGATTTGACACCTAAGTGTAACGCAACCTGGAGACCCAAAACAAGGGCCTCGTATTCCGCTGTATTATTAGTGCAAGGGAAATCGAGCTGGAATGAAAGAGGCATAGGTTCAGCGTCAAGAGGAATGAGAACAACACCGGCTCCTCCACCGCACTGGCATTTAGATCCATCAAAGAAGAGGGTCATTTGATACGACTCTTCCCTGAGTGAAAGAGTGGCGATGAGTTCGTCGGGGAAATTAAAATTGGTGAATTGTTCCCTAGGTAAAGGGGCCTCCACGAAGTTGGTCCGCAATAGTTTGTCCTTTGATTGACTTATGTTGTACAAACTCAAGGTCAAGGTCAGCGAGGAGCATAAGCCATCGGGCGATGCGTTGGTTTAGATGTGGTTTGGCATACATATAATGAATGGGGTCCGTGTTGGTGATGACAAAAGTTTTGTGATTCAGGAGGTAATGTCGGAGTTTGGTGGCTACGAATGATAGGGCTAGGCACAATTTTTCTACATGTGTATACCTAGTCTCGTAATCCACGAGAGTACGACTTATATAATAAATGGCTTGTTCTCGACGTGCCGAGTCCCGATGTGTGAGCATGGCTCCTATAGCATGGTCAGTGGCAGAAAGGTAAAGGTAGAAAGGGCGATCATCCTGAGGTGGAATAAGCACGGGTGGCTGCAAGAGATAGGCTTTGAGAGCTTCAAAGGCTTGGTGACACTCGTCACTCCATTGAAAGGCAATGTCCTTTTTAAGAAGGTGATGGAAAGGTTGACATCGATCCGAGAGTTGGGAGATGAAACGCCGGATGGATTGAAGTTTACCCTGTAAACTACACAATTGTTTGAGGTTTTTGGGTGGGGGCATTTCTAGGATAGCTTTTACTTTAGATGGATCGACCTCAATGCCACGCAAAGAGACGATAAAGCCAAGAAGTTTTCCCGAAAGAACACCAAAGACACATTTCTTTGGTTGAAGCCGGACTGAATATTGCAACAGGCGATCGAAAATAATGGTTAAAACATCGAGATGTTCACTGCGATGTTTAGATTTGCCAAGAAGATCATCGACATAATCCTCAAGGATAGTGTGCATAATGTCATGAAAAATGTAAGTCATAGCCCGCTGATAGGTAGCACCAGCATTCTTAAGGCCAAATGGCATGACACGATAACAGAAGGTTCCCCAAGGAGTTATGAAGGTAGTTTTATGTTGATCGGCCGGGGCTACCAAAATTTGATTGTATCCCGAAAAGCCATCCATGAGAGAAAGCATTTCATGGCCTGGTGAGATCAACAAGTTGATCAATACTTGGGAGGGGGAAGTCATCCTTGGGGCAAGCGAGGTTAAGGTCTCGGAAATCATGCATATCAAGAAGTCCCCGTCGCTTTAGTGAGCGGATGCAATATTAGAAATCCATTGAGGATAGTCAATAGGCAAGATGAAGGAAACAGAAAGAAGTCATTGAAGCTCTTCTTTGACCAAGAGGGCAATGCGTGGATGCATTTTTCTCAGTTTTTGTTTGACTGGTTTGGAATCGGGGTTTAGGGTGATGTTATGGATGGCAATGGTAGGATCAATTCCTGGCATGTCAGCGTAGGACCAAGCGAAAGCTTGGTTGCGGGTACGGAGAAAGGTAGTAAAGGCAGCTTGTTCTGATGTGTTAAGGGATTGTCCGATCTTCACAATGTGAGGATCCTCCTCTGTGTGGATGTTGATTTCTATAGTCGACTCATTCAACATGGTTTGAGTTTTAGACGGTAAGGCGCGTTGAATATAGGAGTCGTCCGCCCCAAGGTAAGTGAGGATGGAGTCGTCATCCTGGCACTCAACAACATTAATCGAAGGCGAATCCTCTTCGATCATGTCTGGATACAGAAGGGGAAGAGAAGATGGATCCTCATTATCGCGTTGATAAGTGAGAGGACCTATGAAGATAGCATTTATGAAAAAAAAAAGTTAGGAGGGATAGATTCAGGGTCTATCGACTCTGTGGGTGATGATGGCAAAGTGGGTGATGATGGTTTGGTAGGGGTGACGTCGTCATCCTCCAGGATACAACTGACACGAGGTTTCTCTGGTGTAGGTGTTTTAGGAAAACCGAGACCATTGCAATCATTGTGTTTACATGTAGTCACGGGAATGAGTGTATGTCGGAATTGTTCATAAAGACCAAAACCAAAGCCTTTCCAAGTACAACGAGTCAAGAAGGTGAGGAAGCGAAACGACGATCTGTCAAATCTTGAAAATCGGATTGGAAGGGAACCACACCAAGAGGAGGTTCGGGGGTAGCGAGGATTTGTCAACACCCCCATACGTTAGGTTGGTGCGGCAGCACGATGGGGTGGTCCGTAAGAGATTACCTCCCCACACGACAGTCGTAGGTGGGATGTGCATGTAATTGTCCGTACTCTGCGGGGTATGGAAAGAGCTAACGTTATATAGGCGGTACTCCCCAGCGTAAGGCGTTGAAAAACATATACTAAGGGTTGGAGGTTGGGATGTTATCTGCGGAAAGGAAGTAATATTTGTAGCGGCGGTTTGTCATCACCAATCCGGCACTATGATAATTCTTCACCGGGAACTCCTCGTGCTATGATTATTTACTAATGCCACGACCTTTAGTTTGGTGGATGTAATCACGGAAACAAAACAACAACCGAACACAAGAATACCATTGACTATGATAAGACGGAATGATGACAAATCTGAAATATCAAAGTAAGTTATAATATTAACATGAAATTGTTACAATCTCACCCATGAGGTACTTGACAAGACTATGGGAGAAACTTTACAATTACGCCTCTTTGATGGCTTCTTCAACACACCTTTAGCGATGGCTTCCTTTGCACACTTCTGAATATTTCTCACTACTTCTTTCTATGCTAAATGAGGGGGTGGCCTCTCTATTTATAGAACTTCGAGCTTATCCATCTTATCTCTAAGATAGGATATGAAATCCACTCGACGAATCATATTCCATACCTTAACTCTTATGTCTGTACATGTAGGCTTATCTTTAGGATAAGATAACCCTTATCATTTTACATGGGTTCCACATTTTTAGACTTTTTACAAATAAAATACACAAAATATTTATGACCTCACTCCTTGTCCTTATTACCAATATAATATTTCTAATTCCTAATCATGTAGACCCTACTTCTCTAATTACCCAAACTTTGACATTTTAACATTACCCGGACCACTTACGACAAATATTTACTTTTTACAACATTCCTATTGTACTTTGACTATTACCGTACTCCACATTATTGGCGACACCGTATTGTGGCGCCATTATCTTCTATCAGACGCTACTACTAATTATACTTAACAACATCCTATTCCTAATACATACATTAATGAAATAGAAATTATGGAGGAAAATTTTAGTGTCGACATCTTCCCCTTCACTTCTACTCCGTCCTCGAGTAGACTCTTCAGTGCTTGGAAAATCTTCAACTTGTCGTGGTTGACCCATTTCGTAATGGGAGTGCCATCCAATTCCTCCAGTCGGTACGTACCATTTTCATGCACAACTGCTATTTTGTAGGGCCCCATCCATTTTGGAAGAAATTTTCTCTGTCTTCTTTTTTTGTATCTGGAATCATATACTAGAACCAAGTCATTCACTTGAAATGGAGACCACCGGATCTTTTGATCAAAGTACTCCTTCTGCTTCATTTTCTTCTTATGGCTTGTATCCTTTGCTATTTCCCTCATTTCCTCTAGCAAATGAAGATGTACCAACCTTTCTTTTACTGAATCACTTTCATCCATCCTTTCATTTTTCATAACTCTCACAGTGGGAATATCAAACTCAATAGGAAGAACTGGATCAATGCCATAGGCCAATTGAAATGGGGAGTATCCTGTTGCTGACTTTGATGTTGCCCTATATGCCCACAATGCTGCATGAATCCTCTTATCCCATTTATGTACCTGCAAGGTGCATCTTTTGCTAGAATTTGACACGGCCACAAAATTTGTTCGTTCCACTTTGTCCATTTGTGCTTGGCTTGTATGTTGTTGCCTTCACATGTGCTTAATAGAAAATTTATTGACTAGGGCTTCTACCATCTCATTAATGAAGTGGCTTCCTTGATACTGCTACAATTTCTAATGGACAACCAAATCTGGTGACAATACGTTCATATATGAACCTTGGCACTTCATCCATAAAGCTTTCTTGATAGCTAGCTTCAACCCACTTGGTTAAATAATCATGTGCAACTACAATATACTTATTTTGGCGTGATGTAGTTGGAAGTGGACCTCTGAATGTCTATTCCCCACTTTTCAAAGGGACGAGGGGAAGAATAAGACATAATGGAGCTGATGAAGTCTTACGGTTACCATGTGTTTGACAAATATCACATGTCTTACAATAATTATAATAATTTTTAAAAAGAGTGGGCGGTGATAACTGCGTCCAAGATCCTTCTTGTTGTAAGTTGTCAGAAGAAGTGCCCTCCACATGTACCATTGTGGAATTCTTCTAGCAGCTCCTTTCCTTGATCACGTCCAAGCCCCCTCTTGTCTTGTCCATCGAGTCCTATTGGAAATAATACTCCATGCGAGAATAGAATATGGACGACTAGCTTGAGTAATCTTTCTCTTAGTATTTGCATTGGCACCATCGGGAAACTTGAATTCATTGAGATAATTCCAAATATCTATGTATTCACTAGGGATTGTGTCGAGGAGAACAATCTTTGCATCGGGAAAATCATCATCATCACAAGATGATCCTAAACCATCATAGGCTCGAGAGAGTGCATCTGCATTGACATGCTTCTTTCCTGGCCTATCTATAATATCAAATTCAAATTCTTGTAGAAAAATTATCCATCTTGCTATTCTCCACGATGGGTTAGGCTTATTGACAATATATTTGAGCACGATGATGCTATTACAACTATAAATTTCTGCCCTAGCAAGTAATTTCTAAACTTCTTTACAGCAAAAATGATAGCGAGCCTCTTTTTCAGTTACAGTATAGTTTACCTCACAGCGCTTGCTCATTTTTCGCTCCCAAAGTAAATTGGATGTTCATTCCCATTTTCATCCTTTTGGCTCAAAGTACTACCTAGTCTTTGCATCCCCGGCATCGGTGTACACAATGAATGGCTTGCTCCAATCTGGATTCTTCAAAACAGGTGAAGACACCAGGGCTTCCTTCAGTTGTCCAAAAGCTTCATGCACCTTGTTTCCTGGTTCATAAGCAACATCCTTCTTCAAGAACTGGGTTAGTGGCTGTGCAATCTTTGAGAAATTCTTGATGAACCTTCTATAGTAACCCACATGGCCTAAAAATGATCTCAACTTACTTCTATTCATAGGAAATGGTAAATCTTTGATTTTTGAAACTTTATCGGATCGATCACGTGCAATACCATCTCTGGATACAACATGCCTAACAAAACGCCTTTAGAACATCCAAAGACACACTTTATAGGGTTTAGTGAGGCTTGTGCTTCATCTAACCTTTGAAATCTTTGTCTCCATCAGTGCGCAGGTGGTCCAACTTGCTCCCATAGATGCAAAAATCATCCGAAATACTCGATGAAGGTCCCGATGTAGGGTTCGAACACCCTATTCATCAAACGCTAGAATATTCTTGGGCATTACACAATCCAAAAGGCATAACTCTATAAGCAAAGCGTTCCCCAAGGAGTGGTGAGCGTGGTCTTGACTAATCTTTCTGCTTGCGCTATACGAACTTGGTTGTAGCCGCTTATATCCATCAATGAAAACTATAGCACTCTGGCGATTCGCCCGTTCGTCCAAGATCGATCTCGAAAATGGAAGAGGGTAATGATCCTTCTTTGTTGCCTTATTGAGCTTCCTATAATCAACACAAATGCGTAGCTTCCCATTCTTTTTATTGAGATCACAATGGAGAAACCCATTCTGAATTCTCCACACAAATATGAATCTGCATCAAGCAACTTATCTATTTCTTCTTTTACGGTCTTAGAAAAATTAGGATTCATTCTATATGGCATTTGCTTTATGGGCTTAGCACCATCTACCCACTCAATACAATGTTCTACCCAACTTACTTGGCGGAGTTCCTTGTAATCAAAAGTGAATAGGTGTATGTACCTTGAAAGAGCTAGAGGTAGGATTCCTTCTCACTCTCCATCACAAGATCACCAATCTTTATTTGTTGGAGACGATCATCAACTTCTTCTTGAGATAATTTTATGGGGTCTGGGTTGGTGTGGTTGGAAGATTTTAGTGTCGACGGAGTTTCATTGGTTGAAGGTGTAGGTGCGTCGGAAGTAGATGGTCAGGTTGGATGAATGGGTGTCTTGGTGCCACAAGCACATCATTAGGGCGATACAACATATTGCAAGTTTTGAAGGGGGAGGATCAGCTTTTACGGTGTAGGACTTCCCTCGTACTCAAATTTTATGCATCTATGTAAAGTGGAGGGAACACATCCCATAGCTCGGATCGAGGCGTCCTAACAACATATTGTATTGGAACTCTCCCTCAAGGACATAGAAGAGTTCGGGTAAAGTACGTGGTCCTACACGAATGTTAAGGATCACGGTGCCTAAAGTAGAAGTAATAGCATCATTGAATGATCGCAACATGATGGGGTTGGCACACATGCAACTAGAAGGGATATTCATTTATTGGAAGGCTTTTGAAGAGATGATGTTTAGGCTAGCGCCCCCAATCATAACACGCGTACCGAATATCCCGAGCGTCGTGAGATGAAAAGAGCAGGGTCAGGATCTTCGGCACCAAAGTCGATAATTTCATCTTCGGAGAAACGCGAAATGCGGCTTGTTGTACGAGAGGCGAAGTGGTTGGGAGATAGATTGTTTGGTGAGCGAAGCAATGTGATTGGGTGTTAGAATAGAAGTGACAGAGCAAGGTTTCATTAGGTAAAACCTCTATCCTTGAAGGATTTCAACGAGAGCTTGTCGATGAGATTGAAGTCTCGAATGAGATCATACAATGTCATTTTTACTGAGCGATTGGTGAAGGCTGTTTGATCATAGTTTGGTGGGAAATGCTATTAGAGACGGGATAGGCGGGTCATGAATAACCACTTTAGGTGGTGGTGCAATCGGGATGGTTGACGGAGAAAGAGATGCCGCAGGTGTGTTTTCTTTCGCTTTCCCATTGTTTTTCTGCCCTCGAGTAGCAACACTAATCATATTGATCTCGTGAATACGAGAGGAGGAAGATGGTAGGGATAGGTCATGGTTTTCGAGAGGTGGGGCTGTAATAATGATAGATCTTGGTGAGGCGGGGACAGGTGGTATAGGAGAGGGAATTGAAGCTAAAGGTCTCTCTCTTCGGAAGTTGTCTTTCTTAACTTTTCTATCTGAGAGAGGTGACAGATGAAGTATGGCTTTCAACGCTTTGCATCCCTCTACGTCATGTCCTGGTGTGTGGTGGTAAGCGCAGATTTTAGACTCATCGTAACCTATTGGTCGAGGTTTAGATGGATCATAAGGTCTAAGTGGGGGTAGGGAAATGGTCGCATTCTCTACCAACATAGCAAGGATTTTGGCGTAAGACCCTTTGAGTGGGTCAAAGTCGAGAGAAAATGAGGCTATTACCAGGTCGATTCTGTGATGACGTGGTGTGGTTGGTTTGTATGGGGTGGTTTAGCCAAGGAGTTTTGATAATGGATTTTAACTAACCGTGGTTTCTTTGACGTAGAAGCTATGTTTAGCTAGTTGGATGATGAGGCCACAGATGATGTGGTATCAGAAAACAACCACGGAGAAATATGAGTGATAGAAAACAAATATTTTCATGATGGAATTTGTTTATGGTTGATAGGTGGACAGGATACGCGGGGTGACGGTGTTGCTATACCCTTGGATTTCTGTATGGGTGTAGAAGGCGTAGGTCGCTTTAAAGAAAACGTAGGAGGTATGATATATTGATGTAAGGTAGAGGGATGGGGTCCCAATATGGAAGGTAAGTGTGATGATGAGGGTTTTAGTTGTGTTAGCGGTATAGATTGAGGAGATTGAGTTTGTCTCCTAATGGGGTGGACGACTTTATTTTTAGATAAATCAAGCCCGCTTAGGTGGGTGTGTTAGGCCCAGGTATTGGTGAGGTCCCAAGCGTAGGGGAAGATTTGGTTAGGTTAATAGAAGTGGATGAGGTATTTGGTAGAGATGAGGGGGGTGAAGATGAGGACATAGGCATTTTAAGCACGTAAACACTTCGGGTATATGGTAGAGGCATCGGGATCGGTCATCTTTGCATTTGAGTAGAATATGGCATACTTAAACGTTCCCATAGGACCATGTCTATCTTCTCGGGAATGACAAGTACTCGCGTGTGAACATGAACTTTTGTATGGAAGAAAGGTGGGTTGTGATTCCGGTCCACTTTGTGGGTGTGATACAAGGGGTATATGAGGCCTTTGTATTAATGGGCGTTAAGAGGTCCACCGGTTGCTTTGAAAAGATTTAGGTGATGAAGGACTAATAGGTAGGAGGGCGTGTTTGAGAGGATCTGTCATGTTTAAAGAATGTGGTGATGTCGATTCAAGAGGTTTCTCGTCAAGGATGACAAAGAAGTGGCGAGCCTTCCTCTTGTATAGCAAGAAATGGTAAAGGAGACGTTTGGGAAATAGATAAATTAGATAACATCCGCTCACGAGTCTTGCGAGGATGTGGTGTAAGAAGGCTCATTTGTGAGCGAGGGAACTCTGGCGGTTAATACGATTTAACACAAATGATAATAAAGAAAGCTATTGCAAAATCACGATTTAGGTATCTCGTTACAAAGCAATAGAAGCTAAATTATCAATAATAAAGCGTCACGTTGTTTGTTCGGTTACTGGTCGTTGATACGTTCAGGTTGAGTTATAGGGATAAACCAGACTAGATCTGAGGTTGTTAGGTGGAAAATAGGTGAGAAAAAGGTTTTGGGGTATAAGTCACAGTGACCGACGCCGGTCACTGGGTAACCGACCACGGTTAGAGAACCGCTGCCGGTATGGGATAATCGACACCGGTAGGGTCAGTAATCTAGGTGCTTACGGGTTGAGATTGGTGGATGGCTGAGGGGAATAATAGGAGGATAGGGAAGACTCAGAGTGTGATAAAATGGCCTTCAGGGCAATACCAGGATATATGGATGAAGGTTAAGTGCAGTATGTCGCTGGTAGTAGATCTAGGAATAAACTTATGACGGCTGTGATTCAAAAAGTCTAAGAAATGTTATCAAAGAGAACATACAAGATTCTACTTACTGTTTATTGACGAGAATGCAGGTCCAAGAACTGTGATGATAAAGGTAGAACTCAGATAGGACGTCCTGACGATCAGAAGATGAGATGTCTTCCCTCACGATGATCAGCTGAGTGTCATAAGGCTCTGGTTGTGCAGTTGCAACTTTGGGCTTGATGTCCTTCTCTGCAAACTCTTCCTGTTTCTTCACTTGTCTCTCCTCGGCCAAGCAAAATCAGGTCCTTTCAATGGTTTCTCCTTCTCTCGATCTAAAATGAAAATCTGATCCTTGTTTTTGGTTGGAAGTGGTCATTTATGGGAAACCAATGGCTGTTACTGCAACCGCAGCGGTCCGAGTAGGAACAGTGCATCAGTCGAGTCAAAGCGGGCTATTTTGGTAAAATAGCCACCTTTCCCTCCTTTTCTTCCGAGGATTGGTAGCGGGCTTGGTAAAGTCATTATGAAGTTGGTTTTAGGTGCGGATGAAGAGTAATTAGTCATAGGTGTGGAATTGGACCTAGTTATAGGTCTTAATTAGGTTAGTTTAGGGTTAAGACTAGGTCATGATGAGGTGGCGACATGAGGTGGCGGGTATGGTGATGTGGATTTATTAATTATAAGGTAATTAATAAATAATTGTGTTAGGTTTAGGTGATGAGGTTAGGTTGCGAAATGAGATGCACGGGCACGGGGGTTCGTAAGACACAAATTTGGTGTCTACAAAACGAGCCTTTCTATTTCTTCTTGTTGAAGGGAGAGGAAAACCCTGCTGTTCCAAAAGTTGAAACTGAGAATCTTCAATACCAAGGGCCCTTCTCCCTCGAGTAAAACGTGGAGTCGCCAGATCAAAAGATGATCAATAAATGATTATAGCACTGGAATATGATTCCCCAGCGGAGTCGCCAAAAACTGTTGGTCATCAAAAAGGACTTCAAGAAGAGCAACAGTCAGGGGACAAGAAGTCCCTCCTCTTTAATGGGAGAGGTTCCCTTATTCAGAAAAAACCTATTTACACATATACAAAGCATGATTTTCTTGTGGAACTTGGATATTATGAAAGTTTTTTCTATAAGGATCATCAATCACAAAAGGACCGAGGAATGAAAATGCGAGAACGAGCAGAAAGGCACCATTTAGAATTATAGATGATAGAGTAATTCCTTATGCATGCGAGGGTACAACGAATTGGAATAAGATCATTTGTATCACATTAGTAAGATGAAATTTGAAAAGACACAAAGTTCTCAGAAATAACATCTGCAAGAATACAAAGCTTCTCGGATAATACTGAGATAAATTATCTAACAAGATTAACATTTGAATAGCTTAGGAATAAAGGAAATCAGATAGACAAAGAACGAAAAATCCTTCGTATTGATTTCTTTAAGATCTATTTACACTTTCGAGAAATAAGCCAAGTTCTTCCCCCTTCAAAATGGCAAGGAGAGGCCATTATATAGTTTACAAATTAGTTACTCCCAGGTAACTACTTCTTTTAACTAATGATTAATTAAAGGGCTACAAATCGCAATACCCCAACTAATTACAATAAATCCGAGAAAAGAAGGAGAAGAAGACAAGCGTTCAAGATTGGGAGGGACCCACTGATTTGAGGATCCGTTGTCTCGAATCTCTTCGACACCTCGGCTATGTCTCTCGCCACGTGGGACTAATGTGTTGGCGGTGGCATCTAACTTGGCAATGAGTTCTCCATGCACGTTCATTAGTTCGCTTGAGTCGGGTGAAATGAGCTCCTTGGCGAGTACAAGAGATGTTTGCACATTGTATTGAAATTGGGAAGCCAGCGGCGAATGCCAAGCCACCTTGTCATGAATCATCATGCCATAGTGAAGGGTTTGCATCTGTCATCCTTGCCCAAAAATCCCCAAAATCAAGGTGGCAAACTTCACTTTGTCCCGATATCGGGAACAACGGACTCAGTGGTGAAACTTGTTCCCGCCTTGGAATTTAATCTTCATGTTGATAGTAACTCGGAGAGCAAAGTCAGCAAGCTAGACTTGGGATGGAATCGCAAGGAAAATGGATACACGCGCATAAATTTTGGTTACGCAGGGTTCAAGCAATAGATAGCATGAAAGCGGTGTGCAAAAATGCGTAGGGGTAGTTCATTTGAAAAGCAAGATATTCGGGTAGAGCGGGAAAAATTAGCACGAATGGCACTTGGTTCATTTGGGACACGAGGACGCAAAAGCGCGAAACGCGGTTCGGCCGATTTAGGCGATGTAGGGAAAAGACGCACAAATGCTTTTGGGACATGCGGGGGCGAAAGTATGCGAATACGCGATCGGCCGGTCGGCGATGCGGGAAAAGACGCCAAAATGATTTTGGGACATGCGGGATGAAAGTACACGAATACGTGATTCGGCCGATTCGGACGATGCGGGAAAAGACGCACAAATGCTTTTGGGACATGCGGGACACGAAAGCGCGAACGTGTGCGGTTCGGCTAATTCGACGAAAAGGGAACAACGGGTCCGGGTGAACTTGGGACATTTGGGACAAAAAGTTCCGATGGGCCCGAAAAGAACAGACTTTGGGTAAACCGGCCGATCGGGGAACAGAGAGCCCAAATGAACCTGGGACACGCAGGACAAAAATGTCCGACAGGCCCGAAAAACACACAAAATGACCCAAAAACGTAGATTTTCCCAATTTTCAATTTTCACATCACCAAGACAACAAAAAAGACACTTAACCTCAAAATTTTAATTTTCAACTTCTTAAAAGTAGGGGAATTTTGAGTGGACAACATAATGTTGTCAACCACTTCTATTTTTCATTCTCTGGAAAATTTGGGGTTTGTTCTTCCCCTTGTTGAGTAGGTATTGAGCTTGGTATTGAGAGCTTTGTGGTAAATAAATGAGGTTTGTAAAAAAATCTAGGTTAAGACACCACCGATCACCTAAGACACGGGGGCATTGGTGTATCTAGTTGTATTTTAATTGTTTGGTATTCACGTGATAATGCGGGTGAATCGGTGGAAATGGAAATCTTTGAAAATAGGAAATGAAGGACGTAATTCAGACAAGCGATGTAAGAAAGATAAAAACATGTCCTCCACAGAGGAAATATTGGGAGCGTCGTCCCCGGTGTGCTGTATGCTTTGAGAATGTGGTGGACGAGGGCCTCATTCGTAATATATCTGATTTCCTTTCATTATTCAGTAATATGTCTTGATTTCCTTTCATTATATATCCGATTAATTTGAATAAAATAAATATGAAAAA
Source organism: Taxus wallichiana var. yunnanensis (assembly GCA_018340775.1). Lineage (NCBI taxonomy): Eukaryota > Viridiplantae > Streptophyta > Pinopsida > Cupressales > Taxaceae > Taxus > Taxus wallichiana. The sequence goes on from CM031240.1 coordinate 842,291,438, forward strand.
TGTCAAAATTATGAAATATATAACATCTAAAAATAATATTGAAAACATTATATTTAATCGTAATGACATCAAAAATTTGAATTCTATTTAAAAACAACAGTTTTGTTAGTTACTTCAATTTAAATAGTAAATAATATATAACAACATTTGATTTAATTCATATTCATTTTCTTTAGAAAATCTTCCTTTGATCTATTCTCATCTATGGATATTTGGTTTTGTATTTTTAAAATTGAACTTGTGATAGCTTTTTAATTTATTGAAAACTTTAAATTATTTTAAGAAAGAAAGAATCTAATTTAAGAAATCAATAAAATAAATACTATTATATATATATATATATATATATATATATATATTATATTTAATACATATAATATATATATATATAAATAATATATAATGTATATAAATATATAATATGTTGGGGGTCATCATATATTCCATGACCAATAATGAACAAATAAACCCGAATCCAAATTTTAATTCATCCCGCCTAAATCCGGGAGGTTCACGTCATGTGAGGGAAAGGGAAAAGGAAATCCACATAATTCTTCCGCGTGGCATGGGCAAAAGTAGGGGTGATAGATTTTTAATTTATTGAAAAATTTAAATTAATTCAAGAAAGAAAGAATCTTATTTAAGATATCAATAATGTAAATATTATAAATATTTATTTATTTAATAATATACATAAATATATAATATGTTAGGGCCCATCATATATTCCAATTCCAATGTCCATGACCAACAATGAACAATTAAACCCACCCAAAATTATAATTCATCCCACCTAAATGCAGGAGGTTCACGTCGTGGGGCAAGGCAAAAATAAATCCACAGAATTCTTCCACATGGAATCGGCAAAAAGTAGAAATTTATTATTTAAAATATTTCAACGGCCCACAAAATTTCAAGGGCCAAGTCATTAAATTCCCACACTTGTCACCAAAGGACCCGAAACTTTATTGAATCGGTTTGTTCCGCAAGCTTAGAGTCTGGAATGCCTTTGCCTCGAGGAGGCATGGAATCCCGCCACGTGGTCATCTGATAAGGAGGCTAAATTTGACGTCTACAAAGTACATTGAAATACGTAATCATTTATAGTGATGTGGACCGTGGTACTACTTGCAAGTTGCAAGGTGATATTAAATGTCCACTGACAATTGAAATTATGTTTCTGGAAGGCATATTATAAGAATGCGAAATAGATTCATAGAAGTTATGGACCGTGTAAAACTAAAAAAATCATATTTCTAAGTAAGTGTCATCCTGCATTTGAATATTGATTCTTTAAATATTATCTTTTTATAAGTAGCACTATATAAGCCTTCGCTTTGAAATATTTCAATATAAGGGTTGAGAAATTAAGGTTGAGGGTTTACAGAATCTAAAATTCCAAGCATGTCTACTTCCACAAGATCCCAAAGTAAAATTAAAACCCAAATCCCATACGCCAAATTGCTTAAAAGTAAAACCCCTAATTTTACTAATGAATATCATGATATTTATGATCCTGTAATTGGCACAAAAGCTTCACAACTTAGATACATGTCTGAGACGAAGATGAGGGAAAGTAGATGTTCAGACCCATCAGGTAAACATAAAGGTTGGATAACATGGGGTCTGGATTGGGATGCATGATGCTCCACGAGGTTTTACCCTGCCCTAAATTTGTCAATATATGTGCCCAAAATTACGATGGGACAAAAAAGTAATTGTTGCAAAGGGAAATGAACCAGAATTTTGTCCATTATGGAGGTAAATCTTGGCCATGCATTGGGGTTTCAAAGCAAAGATTTAGGAACCGTCAGCATAAACCTAGAAAAATTACTAGCAATTATCATGCCACCACTCAAAAAGAAAGAGATGATTTTAACGAAAATTAACACTTGATGGAGCAAGACTACAAAAGGTAAGGTTCGGCATGCAATTGAGATATTTAAATTGTGGGTCGTGGATACTATTTATATGCTATTTTTTTCTTTGGCTTCAATAGCGATGAGAAAGTGAATGAAACCCTCTTGGAAATAGTATACAATATCCATTTCGTATCTCCACCTTGTCAATACAGATTTGTTGGGTACATTGTAGAATCTATGCATAAACAATTATTAACAATCAAAGAAGGCTCCTAACTAATACCTTTAGGTTCACTGCATAGTTGTGTTATAGAATTGAGCTCTATAATTTTGAGGTCTAGCCAAAAGTAACGAGTCCATTAACTGAGTGGACCCCCAAGATAAGGATCTAAAATAATATAAGGGACTATAGTCAATTTGTGGATTATTTTTGGGCTCCAATTTATCAAGCAATTACAAAAGTACATTGCCTAGATTTCCTATGAAATGTAGAGATTACATTCAACTGGGATCAAAAATACAGTTAGCATACTAGTACTTCATGGAGGAATATAGTGTACTAAGGTTTTATGGATTAGGAGTACAACCTTGAAAATTACCAATACATGTGACAGAGAAATTTTTTCCATCAAATATATACAATAATGGAAAGCATAGATAATCTCTATTTTGTTACCCAACAAAAGAAGAGCACATTTCCTTCCTTACGCTTTCATGTGGAGGGTTCACATTTGAAAGAAAAACATTCTATATGGCATATGAAATCTTATATATTTTTAAGTTTGATGTTGACTCTCCTTTGGTGTATGACCTATGTGAGGTGATTAAAGCAAGGGTAGTGACGAACAAGAACTTTGCTACTAAAATTCAACATGAAAGAAAACCCTTTCTAGAAAAATTTAAAAACAAGAACTCTTGGGATGAACTACTAATAACAATGAATGAAATTGTTGTTGAGAAAGGAATTAGTTCTCAAGAGTTGTCAAAACAAATTTTTGATTTCCTAATCCTCCACAAAAAAAGGCAGAGGATTTTCAATCTACCAAATTTTATGCAAAACTTGATAAAAAGTCCTCTAAAAGCATGCCAAAAGCATTACATCAAATATTGCGAGTTAAACAATAGGACAAGGTCAAAAATTTATGCCTTTTAGTTTATGAGGCACAACCTAGGCCATCCGAAATTTGTAGAAGACTATGATTCTATTCCAGAAGATGCAGATTTTAGAAAATTATGGAATGAAGAGCATCCTGGAGAGGCAAGTAGTGATGATGACACTGCCTTTGAGGAATTACACACTCCCCCTAGCACATATAAACCAAGTTTCTATGAAGTATTGAAACAAAGATATTCTACAGGAGTAGTTATTGCTAAAAAGATGGGTTTTAGTGGTGGTGGTTTGGGTTCAATAGGACAAGGAATTTGGCTTCCACTAGAGGCACAATCTAGAATTTTTTTTGACAAGTCGGGCCTTGGAGATTCACCATCGCAGAAAGGACCACCGCATACTACAAAATCTACAAGTGTTAATCTAGTGTAATTTACTCCAAGTCAAATCCTCAAAGAAACATTATAACCAGACATTGAAAATCCTAAAGGAGAAGTTGGCCATGAATCTGTTTGTATTGCTAATGTTGGCAATTATAGTGATGATGTTAGTAGTCAACCGAGTATTGAAAACTCAAAGATGCCAATAGAGATAGTTGAAGTTGCTAGGGATATTGTCCAACAACGAACCGAGAAGAAGCAAAAGACAAAGGCAAACAAAGGTACAATTACTCTTGGCTCAAGGAAACTATTTATAGAAGGAGGTGTCACTACCACCCCTAAAAAAACTACCATTCCACAAGGAAATTGTCCCCAAACTTCAATTAGTTCTTCATTCAAGGTGGAACAATTCATTCCTACGAAGACCTCAAGTTTTGATTACTTAGATGAGTTTTCCAATAAATCAGAAAGAGATAAAAGAAACAAGAAGCAAATTCTACATGCTACTAGAACTTCAGATCCAGCCATAATGAGGGTATTGCCTATATATAACCCAAACACATATACCTTGGAATACATGTATTTTGTGCCCACAAGTTGTAAAACTAGATAATGAAATGGTTCCCAATGACTACAAGGTGACCTCCTTCAAATATATTTTAAGATAATGAAACCTTCAAAAAAATTAATTTATCAAAAAGGAACAATGATGTGATTTACACGGCATTACTAAAGTCGAGAGGGAGAACAATAAGTTGAATAGTAAGATTCAAAAGTTAGAGGTATACCGGAAAATGAGAAAGCAAAAGCAAAAGCAAAAGCATTAGTTAATAGGTTAGGTGAGTTGGAGAGGAAGATAAAATCATCTACCTCTATGACTACATTTGTTGTAAATGAACAAGCACGAGTAAAACTAAAAGAAGTGAAGAAAAGTTACGAGGAAACAATGAGTACGAATAATAGATTATAAAAAACATTGGGAGAATTGAAAGAGGTTGTGAAGGAAGAGAAACAAAAGGTCAAAAAAGGAAACAAACCCTAGATGATGAGAAAAAACAAAATGAAAAATTGCAACAGAATTGGCTAATAGCAAAAAAAAAATACAATCTTCCAACATGAAACCATCTCAATTTTATAAAAATGCATTGATTAATATGATGAGATAATGTTTGGGGGTAATAAACTAAAAATTGATGATTTGATTAGATTGTTTGAATTCATGAATGATCTATAGAGAATTTTTATAAGTCGCATGAATACATAACGTAGAAGAAAAGTGATGGCTTTAAGAGACGATACAACAAATAAAATTTTGGAAGCTATCTAAAAATTCAAAGACACGAAACTGACATCCAAAGGAATTCAAAACTGGTTTGATGCCTTCATAAAGGTATCATCTATCATTCGGAAGTGTGTGATCTTGGGCGAAGCATGGGAATTGTTGAATAAGTGTCAAAGAGTGTTACACAAACTACATGGAAAGGTACAAGAGTTCACAAAGCTTGATTTTCCAATTCCTTTTGACAAAACACGCCAATTCATTACGAATGATGCATTCCAGGAAGAATATGAAAGAAAAAATGACTCAAGAGAAGGACAAAATTCCCGAGAAGCTAGATGAGACAATTTTTTTACTATGTTAAACCATTAATAACCTTTTCGATAAGTTTACATACAACAAGAAAGGAAAGCTCCACTATCGATTATGAATTTCTAACAAGGTTACATGTCATCGAGTCATTTTGATTTACAACAAATTGTAATTCTAACAGATGAAGAGTGGAGCATGTTCCAAAAATGATATAATTTGTTTAAGTTGTGGAGTCTGATTCCAAGTTGAAGTGGCAGTTTGGTTTTTTTCTTTATTTTTTGGGAGGAAATCATGTTTATGGATAGAAATAGTAAATTGTCTTATTAATAGACTAGATTTATCTTTATGTTTATTGTATTAATAAACATGTGATATTTAGGTTTCTTATGGTTGAAGAAAACTTTTACAAAGAGGTGCACAAGTTATATATATGTGCATGGATTTACTCTTTAGTGTATTTAGATCCTAACATAATTAAGGGTAATTTAATTTTTAAAAATTTCCATTTGTTGCAATGACAATCTTCAATTTTTTCATACAAGGCATGTCTCAAGCAAGTCGAATGAGGAATATTGTTATTTTTAAATTTTCATCTCAAGTAATGATTACAACAAAGCCACTTATTTTATCTCATAATTAAGTGCCACAACTCTTATATGCCTAAAGTATATAATAATGTAAATGCATTGTGATTTAATAGCCAACCAGCCACGGTGTATGCTTGATGTAAAGAAGATCAACAACATTGTATGTGAAATATATTAAATACTCATTAAAACATGACTTTGTAATGTTTCGCAATAAAAATGGAAATAGAATCAATATGATTACCTTTAGCCACATGTAAGTTTGGGGTGAGTGTTAATCCTTGTTTTAGATTCGAACAATGTACTCGAATATTTGAATATATTAATTATTATATGAACATATATATCATGGGATATCCAAAATGGAAGCTTCCAAATTGATGGTCTGGATCATCTCTATCGATGATTCACCGGATCTCTGAGACTAATTCTCTCTTCCTCGATAAATCAACCTGCTTCAATAGGGCCATCTTCTATATTTTTGCCATTGTTTTCAGCCCCTCTCCTTTCATTAATCGACTTCCATACTACTGAGCCATGTCATAGGGAAAGTTATCCACTTCGTGCACCGTGATGTGTCAATTCTCAAACAATTTTCCAAAATTTTGTCAAGCTTGTTTCGTAATTTTGACTTTATAAAGACTAAGGCACTAAAAATTCTCTCATCTTCATCTCGAGCCCAAAATCATTGTCTAACATAGAGCAGCCAATGAGAAAAACTCGAACATGGTTTGTGTAAAATAGTACCACACCCAATTTTTTTCATAGCAGGGTTATTTATTGCTTCACACTCTAAGGGATTATCCAAATCTTTGAATTTTTAAATCATTGTAGAGGAAAATTTAGGATATTTCCCAATGAAATCATCCTTTCTTATAATACTTGGAATATTCATTCCATTGATTCAACAGCTAACAAAAATGTTGAATCAATGTAGTCAACCTCTTGAGTAGTCTTCCCGCATATATCTTTCATTTTGGACAAGATTCCAAAAGGTGGGATTTACTATAGCCATTGCTTCAAATAAAACATCCCTTCTAAATCGTTCCCTTATTTATTATAGTAGGGACACTTTGAAATTACTCTTAACCTCACCCTTGTTAATGATGTAATGTTATCAAACAATGGCCCTATGACATTTACCTTCTCAACCTTATCGACTTCTAATTCAAACATGTACATCGATTATCTCATATCCATGTACGAAGCACATACTTCCCCAAAAAAATATCTTGAAAGCTACTTGTATTTCCAATCTTTATCAATTCATTCCAACCATCAAACTTTGGAATTGTAAAGTAGTTTCATTGAGAAACAAATATTCATTTTCCATACAAACTCGTTTCCTCAAACTACAAAAAAATACAATATAGATAGTTCTTTCTTGTACTTGTTTAATTAAACGATGCATTTCTTCCAACATGGGAAGGAGACCACACAACATCATCAATGACTCTATATCAGTCAAACGATGTATCAAATCCTGGGCCATGTCCACTTCTATGTGATTTTGCCACATCACTCATAATAAGGATTGATACTCTTCGTACACCCTACTGAACCGGTTGGTACAATGAGATCCACTTGGTGTTGACATATTTTAACATTTTATGCCCATTTTTTAGTCCTACAAATATTTGGAATTCCATGAACCTTTTAGGACTACGACAGAAATAAGCATGCACCTCTTGAAAAGGTCTTAAACTTTTGCTACAGGTTTAAATTTTCCAACTATTTTGTAAGCTAGGTTCATTCTATGAGCCATACAATGAATGAAAATCATATAAGGGAAATGATATGTTTGGAGTCTTACACACAGAACATTACGATGACCTAGCATTACAAATGCCCCATTTCCCTCGACACATACTAGCTTTGATGCAATTGCAAAGCATCATCCATGTCACCGATCTCCTTCAAACTTTTTATCACCAACTCACAAAGGTTTTCAGCATTGTAGTTCTCTCTTATCTTGTGAATGGCGAGTTGGTGAGGCCGTCTCATAGAATTCTCAATATTATACACATGCATATAGACCCAAGCGATTATCTACCATTGTAACCTCATCAATAGACAAAGATATGTATCACGAAGAATTCAGATTTCTCTTTCAAGTCTTCTTTCTCAACCATAACTAGGAATTTTTCCCAATCCCAACCACTACTTTCTGACCAATGAGAATGAAGAAAGTAAATAAAAAATGTTCTTTTGTTCAAGAAAATCGTTTATAGGATGACCTCTTTTCAAAATGTAAAAAATAGTATCTAGTTGAACTTTTTACTTTACGGAAAAGACTGCTTTGAATGATCTTGTTGAATTGAGAGGTAATTGCCCCTCCATTCACTCACCGCTATTATTTCATTTCTCTTGTTCTCTTAAAATTCTAATTCATACCTAATATGAAAACAATCATCCACAGCTTTCCATCTCGAAACATTCTTCTCAACGCCATATACAATTATCTTTTCATATATCTTTCATACATGCTTCTCAATAATATCAAACTTAAATTGTATTGTCTTGTCCCTACCCAATTTCCAGCTACATATTGTACATTTGCATTCTTTGGGAGGTTCATATTTATTCTCATTTTCAACAGGTTCAATAAATGGAAACTTAGAAACCCACTCTAACATGAAACTCCTTCCCAAGTCCTATTTTCTTTCCTTTCTCTTTCTTCCAGAAATAGGTGTCTTTTGAGTATTTGTCTTGGTGGAATTTAAATTTCGTTGACTACCACTACTAGAAGTTTCACCTCCAACATTCACTTGGGCACTAGAAGGTGATGCATTGTCATCTTCATTCAATTGGGTAGGTGGTACAATGTAAAACTCAACATCATTCAATGGAATGTCTCAAAGGGGGCATTTCATTGTTGTTGTCCTTGACAACATCAGGAAAATAAAAATGAGCACATTCTCATTTTGAATGTAATCGTTATCCCTTGAATTTTTATGGTCTGTTTTGAAGAAGGATGGGTTTCCTTATATGGTTTCTCAAAATAAGATGTTATTTTTTGAACATCGTACCACTACCGAGGGGTTGGAATAACATTTTTCCTAAGGCTGAGAATCCCTTTTTAGGTACCATTTTTCTGAATCAAAGAGTCATGTATAATTGAAAGAAAAAGATACAACATGTTAGATTAAATGATATTGATATGTACAAAGACATCTAAACATGAGAAATGTGTATAAAGAAAATATTACGCATGCAAATGCATTGAGATGAATTAATTTATGTAGAAAGACAACAAAGAGAATAAATTCATTGTGAAGCATCTCAAAGCCACTCTCATTGACCGGTTGCTAATGTTAACATTGATTACAAAGAAGTGATTTCAATATCCATATATCACGTTCGCAAAACACTAGATAGTGCATCCGAAGATGTATCATGTAATGGATGTCAATTGACAAAAAATGCACAAAATTGTTGTAATGGATATCATGTAATGGATGTCAATTAACATTGCATCTTACAAGAAATAGAAACATATGAAATAATAATTTAAAAGAAGAGTCATCATGGAAACCTAGAAGAAGTTTAGATGTAAAATAAGAAATTTAAGGAGAACAAAATGTAACTAATTGAAATGGAATTATTAAAAGATATTTGAATGTGTTTCAAGTGATTTTTGACATGGGCTATATAATATTGTGTCACTTAACATGTACTTCTTTTTGCAAGAGTGTTACATTAATATAAGAAGAAATTACTAAAGTTTTTCAAAACTTTGCATGGTTGCTTGATTGACATGTTATATGAAATTGGATAAGGATTGCCTACCATTTATTCAATTTCAATGCACTTGATTTATATTGGTCTGATCTACATGTTTTAGTACAAAAACCACAAGGTTTGACTCTTTTGAAATAAAAAATTGATATATAACAACGTGGAAGGATGAGGTGATATTTTTAGCTCTCTCGTATAACTTAGTTGGAAGGAATAAGAATATTACTACATTATCAATTAGAGCATACATCAAGCAAACTAAAGATGTATCGTAGGTCCGAGAAGAGAACACACAATTTAAATGATTTGTTGAGAAACCAAAGACACTTTAATGATAAGACACTCTAGTGATAAGAAGTCTTTTTGTAGCTAATAAAAAATGAAATAGGTGATCTCAAGATCTCGTGCTCAATTTGAAATCAAAGTGTAGTATGTATCTACTCATGAAGGACTATTGAGTTCATTGATTCATCCAAGATATGATGTATCTTTAGTTTATTAACGAAGGAGTCTTGATGGCCGAGATTTGTCATAATGTATAGAGGTTCTAAATGTTATCATCAATCCAAATAAGGTGTGCATCTGATCATGAAGAGATTATTGATTCATCGAGGTATGAGATATGTCATAAGAAGATCCAATTACCAAGATTGTTCATCATTTCAAAGGAACTGAGATAGAATATATATTCTTTCATCTATGACTCATTGTAGTATGAGACTGTGAATTCAAGGTTTAGAATGTATGGAGGGTTCTTTGGCTTGACAATGAAATGTCAATGTGTCAAAGGTAGCTAAAGTATCATTATTCTTAAGATAATATTGAATGCTTTGATCTGATGTTTCACATATGATACAATCATGATAATAGTATTTTGTGTATCTGTCATGTTCTTACTTGGAGAATGTGTTCAAGAAACTTGAATGATGCAAAAATTAAAAATATCCCTGAATCTTAATGTTTTTCCTTTATATTAAATACTATACACATGTTGTCTAGACTACAATCATGACAAGAAAATATGTCAAAGAGTGACCCCACTTCTATAATCTTCATGGAGGAAGAAGAGGTGGTGTAAACCCGTACATTATTTTTTGGAAAATTCTTTATGTGGAGAGATAGATTCCAACTTTGCCTCACATTAATAAAAGTGAATTAGTATTACTATACAATTATCGATGGATTTATAACACAATTATTTTCACATGCAATGCCGTATGAATGTGAAGATAAAGAAAGCATTGTGTCCTCAAACTATCAAGGAAATTCATGCTTGGAGTACATTCAATACATTATGTTTCCATGGTCTAAATTTTTTTGAAGTACATCATAGTGAGGAAAATGGTGGTAACAAGTAAGCATGCTACAACAATGACATTAAAATATGTCGAGGAGTGATCCCACTTCGCAATCTTCATGGAGGAAGAAGAGGTGGTGTAAATGGCTACATTCTTTTTCAGAAAATTCTTGTTGTGGAGAGATAGATTCCAACTTTTCCTCAACATTAATAAAAGTGAATTAGTATTACTATATAGTTTCTAATGGATTTATAACACAATTATTTTCATAGGCAGTGTTAGAAGTGAATGTGAAGATAAAGAAAATATTTTGTTCTCCTCATATTTTTGAAGGAAATGCATGCTTGAGTACATTCAATACATTATGTTTCCATGGTTTAAATTTTTGAAGTACATCGTAGTGAGGAAAATGGTTGTAACAAGTAAGCATGCCACAACAAGGACAAGAAAAGATGTCAAAGAGTGATCCCACTTCTGTAATCTTCACGGAGGAAGAAGAGGTGGTGTAAACCCCTACATTCTTTTTGTGAAATTATTTCAGTGGAGAGATAGAATCCAACTTTGCCTCGACATTAATAAAAGTGAATTAGTATTAATATACATTTTCTAATGGATCTATAACACAATTATTTTCATAGGTAGTGTGAAAAGTGAATGTGAAGATAAAAACACGTTTTTTCCTCCTCATATTGTTGAAGGAAATGCATGCTTGAGTACTTTCAATACATTATGTTTCCATGGTTTAAAAAGTTTGAAGTACGTCACGGTGAGGAAAATGGTGGTAATAAGTAAGCATGCTACAACAAGGACAAGAAAATGTGTCGAAGAGTGATCCCACTTCTGCATCTTCATGGAGGAGGAAGAGGTGGTGTAAACCCCTACATTCTTTTTTTATGAAAATTCTTGTTGTGGAGAAATAGATTCCAACTTTGCCTCAACATTATTAAAATTGAATTAGTATTACTATACAATTTCTAATGGATTTATAATGTAATTAATTTCACAAGAAGTGCTAGAAGTGAATGTGAAGATAAAGAAATTATTTTGTCCTCCTCAAATTGTTGAAGGAAATCTATGCTTGAGTACATTCAATACATTATGTTTCCATGGTTTAAAAAGTTTGAAGTACATCGCAGATGAGGAAAATGGTTTTGTGACAAGATGTTTGTAATTTTTCCACAACTAGTATTTTTCTGTCTTTTATTTTTCCAAATGCTAATTATCTGGTTTTTGGTTCATTTTTGTAACTTTTTTCCCTTTTGCATTTCTTGAATTTTTCATTTTGGACATCTTTGTATGGTCTCTATTTTGTACATTATTGTTTGTCAGCATTCCGTTAACCTCCCATTCCTAACCAAATCCTCCCAGTGGACATGAACCCCGCAAAATGAGCCACAGTTGATAATTTTTTGGGTCCATAGTGGGTCCCTGGCTCCCAGAGAAGTCTATGCCACACATCGCCATTCCATCAGTCTCCCAAGGAAATTCCTCGCGAACGTAAAACTGCGGAATGTACCACATTTTATATATCCTTCGGGTCCACTATGGAATGAGGCAAAGTGTCGGCGAGAGTGATAAACGGTCATGGTATTGGTCATGGAACAAATGGAAAGTGTAACTTGATATAACTATATATATACTACAGAAGAGAGAACATTAACAAAAATATTCAAAGAAGATACATTGATAAAGTAAGGAATATATAGAGCGGAATATCTTGGAGATGTATGAAGTGATTATATATATATATATATATATATATATATATATATATATATATTTTCGTAGATGTATCTAAGATGGGAAAACTAGTTATGATTCTCTGTAAGCGGAGGACTATTCTAGATGACATAAAAAATCATAGTGGCTATGAGGATGAGGATGTTCGGGATTTGTGATAACTTACAATGGTAGAATCACAAGTAAAGAAATGCGACATGAAAGAAAATAGGTCTATAATAGGCCGAGGACTCACTTCATGTAAGTGCTTCTAGGATGTAAACTGCAACGCAATAGCTGGGCCCTAGAAAGACCTAGATTTATTTGAAATTTTGTAAGAAAATTACAATATGCCGATTCGCTAAATCCCTTTATACTAATTTGCAAATTCACAAATCGGAGAATTGCGGGAAAACATCACCTCTATGTATATATCGGGAAAAATTTAGGAATGTTTTCTTAGACAAATAAGGTTCCATAGATTTCTTGGTGAAAAATTATTTTTTTCAAATCTCGACGCTTCGATTTATTGGCAAAACAATGATGTTTTCAAATCCCAACGCGTTGATTTATTGGTGAAACATTAATGTTTTCAAATCTCTGTGCGTCGATTTCTTGGTGAAACATTAATGTTTTCAAATCCTGGCGCGATGATCACATGATGATTTAATATAAAAATATACATTGGGATTGGAAATTCCTTGGCGATTTAGATGGGACAAATTATTGTTTATGGAATTTTTGGGTGAAACTTGGGTACTTTCGTTGCTATAAAATTTGTCAAAATCAAATTCCCGAAATTCTAATATTCACCAAACTACGAATATTTGCAGCTAAAATTTTCCTTGATATCCAATTCCTCGACTCGACCGTCCATTTTCGCAACACATGTTAGACATAGCCATTGATACTCCCATTTGGAAATTCTTATCGGCTTAAATAATGTTTGAGGCATTGGAAAAAGAGAAAAATTATTTTTGTGTTCTTGGTTCCTCCTTCAATGCTCTAGCTCATCCAAGGTTAGAAATAGATAACTCTTCAGACTTCACCATTATAATTTGTTCGACGGGTTTAAATAAATTGGTTTTTATAACATCTAGATTACTAATAGATTATTTTCCTGAAACATCTAATGGATTACTTAATTGGTTTTATTTGTTAATTACATGATTGTTTCAGAGCACCTCCTTCACATTGGCTACATAAAAATGCTCCACAACATTGAAGGAGACATATTGTTAAAAATTCACATTGATTCATCTAAAATTTATGTCATGGGTGAGATGCAAAGGGAATGAGATTTAGGGATCTTGAGGCACAAATTAAAGGCTATGGAAGTGGTTTTGAATAAAAAATATACTTTCTCCATGTTGATCGTGGTGACATGACCGTGGGCTCAAAGTAAATATCAATAATGAAAAATCCATGGGAATAAAAGGCTACCCAATTTTGCATAATGGTAATTAAATTTTGAGAGGCACCCATTAGAGCTTTGCATATGTAGTGCCCACCATTTTCTTACCATAGTTTCTTGTTGACTCATTACTTCTAGTAGATTTTAGACATGGTTTATAGCTCTATCTAGGATATTATGTGATTTCATTTGGATCTTTTGATGGCTCATGTGATGGTTAGGCGCGATGCAACAATCTAGTAGTGATTATTATCATAGTTTTATTTCAGCACATGATTTTGGTTTCCAATATTACATGATACAGATTGATCCTATTTGACCTATGATGGATTTATGCTATCATTTCATACTTTGATGGCATTGGTGTATTTTGGCTATAACATATTATCATGATTATGTAGTTGGAGCTCATAACTTGTTTAATTATGGATGCACGTTGATAGTATATGATCATCATGGGTTGATATTTATTATTGTGTTGTTAGCATGCTAACCATGATTATTTATTGTCATATATATATATATATATATATATATATATATATATATATATTAGCAGTATGTTTAATGTTTACATGAGTGTGCAAATTATAGGGCACAAGAGAACGTGGGTTTCAGGGTGGCAACTCAAGATGCACAAGTGGCTAAACTGGGCCGAGCCTTCAAGCCTTGCATGATTGATTGTAGCCTTGTGTGTGTGTTTTGTGGCGTAAATTTTAAGGGGCACCATGGGTGACTCCAAAATTTGTAATTAATGTAATTGTGTTTTATTAGTCTTTTGTAAACTAGTTTGGGGGACCTAATGGTCCCCACTTGTATTAGAAGTGTATTAGATTAATTAATTTTGTTTTTAGAAGGTTGGGGTCACATAAAACCCCTTGGGTGGGCCCCACAACCTCCATTCTTGTGCCATTTAGCCAAACCCGAAATTGGGATAAAAGGGCAATTTTAGGGACTCTCTTTTATCTTTGGGGGTTCTCTTTTCATGAAAAAGAGCCCTTGGACCCTACCTATGGGTAGGGGCTTCATTTCTTGGTCAAATGGGATTTTTCCTCCCATTTTACCTCTCACAAGTCACCATTCTTGTAAGAATGGTTGGGTTATGTGTTTCTAAAAATTTGGATGGTGTTTGACTTATTAACATTTAGGGGAATTTGGGGGATTAGTTCTTAAAATGATTTTGTTTTACTCTCTTTTATTATTTTGGAATCTTGGGTTGGGAAAAGAGAGGGGTGACACATGTCACCCTCTCATTTGGGAGGATATTTCCTTTCTTCTCTTCATATACCTCCTCATGGAGGAGGAAAAGGGATTTTGGCTTGTGATTTTGCATTTTGGATTTGGGAGTTGAGCTTGGAGCTTTGGCTTTGGAGTGGATTGGATAGCTTAGAGACTTGGAGAGCTATTTGAGGTAGGATTATTGTGCCTTATTTTATTTTATTGTATGAATTTGAAGAATAAAATGGATGTTGTGTGTGGTTATGTGTTTTGAATGTTGTTGTATGTTTAAATTATTTTCTCCATCCATCATGTGTAGTGATGGATTTTGGAGTAGTGTGGGGGAAGAGGGAGGGAATTTCCTCTTTACCACATGGCTTGATGGACAATCCATGTTGGCATTCTTTATCTTTGTCCCCTCATATGGTTTGAGGTGGGGAAGGTTGTTCATATGGTTTGAACCTCCTTCCCCATCCTTGGAAAGGAAACCCAATGAGGTTTGAAAATCCTCCCAAGGAGGAATTTTGGTGCTTGGGAGGAGAAATAAGGAGGGTGTGTTTGCATGGAGGGATAAGGAGGGCTTATGGAGTTATTTTTTGTGTGTGTTTCCTATGGTTGGATCACACTTTTGGCATACTTGGATTTCTCATCCACTCTTCCCCATTGGAGGGAAAACATGGAGTTTTCTCCCCTTGTGTTTGGTGGTCTTTTTGGTGTTTTGTGTGTTGAAAGTTGTTGCATTGTGTTGTTGTTTCTTGTTCATTTCCCTACCCACTTGTGCATACTTGAGGATTTCTTGTTCTCTCTCCCATGGGCTTGGAGGGAGGCTAGCATGTCCTCCACTCTTTGGAGATGGCATGTAATGATGCCAATAGGTTGGGAGGTAACCGAGCCCTATCTCCTTGTGATTTGAAGATCTTATGAAGTGAAAAGCATGAAGGTTCTTAGCTTGAAGAATGTTGGTGAATACTTGGAGACTTTATTATGTTGATTCCCATGTTTGGGGAAAGCTTTACCACTTGGTTTGCACTTGGTGCTTGTAAAAATATGGTTGTAACCTCCTTTGTAAGTCTCCCATTTTGGGATGTATGTGTATCATGTTCAAGCAAGTGTTGCTTCAAAATTTGTGTTATTCCTTCCTTTGTACGTAGCTTGAAGGTTGTATGTAATGGGTTAAATCCTACTACTCTCCATGAGAGGAAATTTAATTGTGTTGAAACTTTGTTTCCCTCATATTGTGTTGATCTCCTACCGCTATCTCTCGAAAGTGCACCCCTGGTTAAGATATGACAGCAAATAGGGGTTCTAAGCTTTCTTTGAATCTCTCACTTTCATAGATACAATGGAAACACCTTAGGTCTATGGGTATACCTATTGTTGAGGTGAGTCTTTGGTATCAAGGCCGGTTCCTTTTTGATGTATCCTAAACTAATTTTTTGGGGTTTTGAGGGTAAAAAGATGATTGTAACAGAAATTGAAAGGGGTGATACACCAAACTTGTTGAGGGATTTGACTGAGTATATGCACAATAAAATTGAGAATGAATTTTGGATGCACAAACCAATGGTTTCCAGCAGAATACTAAGGCAAAACACTTTATGTATTGAGGGAATAAATCACAACAACATAATAAGATAAACATGCACACTAATACTATGCAGAAATTACCGATTTGTAGCAAGGTAAAATGATTAATCAGGGAATTTACATTCACAAGAATTAATAAAGAGATACATACCACTGCAAATAATTGGAAAGGCAGAAATCAGTTCTCATTCAAGGGCAAAATGGGCAGAAAATTGCTTCAGCACTCCTATGTCCAAAATTCCTCCATTTTGCTTTGTCAATGTACACACATATATAGTAAAATTATTCACCCAACCCATCTTAAAAATAGGCTAAAATATTTACTCACCCGTGCATGCTAATTTTACCGCTTTATCATGAATAAATAAAGGAATAAAAATAGACATGTTGGTTCTGATGAGTCATTAATAGCTTTAGTTATGTTAGTATCAAATTGATTCTCCTTGGAAGTGAACAACATCACATATTTAACAAGATACTTAGAGATAGACAGATCATGGTATAAGTCATTTTGTAGTGGGGAGGGGATTCATTGACTCTTTGTCACTCGGGCATTGGAAAAATGGATAGCACCTTCATTAAGGATTAGATCTATCCGCACTACTTTAGGTCATTCCTTTCAACTAGGATGAGAGGACTGTTTTGTAACCTTTGTTGGTGAAGAACATAAAGAGATCCTTCTTTGCACAATTCTTAGGAAACCTTGAGAAATATGATCAATACACCACAATTTATCTCTCATGAGTTGTCACTTTTAAAGAATGGAGATATTTTTGAACAAGGTTCGAGTTACTAAAGACACTTAAAACACCGCTTGCTTCAGTATATTTTGGTAGTATAATTTGTTCATTTGTGGATACATAGCACAAACAGGGGTACTTTAGGTAGGATTCATGGTTATTTGAAATTTTGGTGGGGAATTAAGCAATATGAAAGTTGATTTCACTTGATCTTTGAGAACCTTTACAACAATTGGAAAACTTAACAACAGAAATCTTTAGAATAGCCAAAATATTCCTTCAACCAAAAGGTGTGCATCAATGGAGGCCCAGATCTACACGGTTTCACACACTCTTCAAGAATTCAACATGAAGGCTTGAGTTAAAAACTCAATTAAACATTAAAGATCCCCAGGTTCATCACTCCTAATATACACTTAGAGACTTACAAACAATCTCTATCAACAAAATGACAGTAAAGTGATTTTAAATTGTTTATTTCATTACAGGATGAAGGCTCTTCTCATAATGAAATTGCAAATGCCACTATACTATCACAGGGATGAGATCTTGTGTGATTCGAGGGATTTTAACATAAGATTGCAACAGAACATCAAAACCATTTGAATACATTATAAAATAAAAGCAGACAATTTTTCCCAAGATCAACATAGATTAATTCGATATCTATTAGATTTATCATCAGGGGAAAGTTTCTTGAACAATCTCAGAGCTTGTCAATGGTTTTACACTTGCAACCATCTTGATGTGATCAAATCTAAAACACAAGAGATTAACAAGTTTCTCAGATGGTCTCTCAGGAAGATGGGCTTTCTCAAATTTTATCATAAAAATTAAACCCCCGACCATTTGCAAGAGTATTCTCATTGCATTTATACAATTCACTCGCTCACTTATCCCAAATTTTCCTCCCAAAAAGAAGAATATTCAAGGAATCCTTTACTTGTTGTAAATTTTCTCGAAAGTGATATTTAACAAATTTACCCAAAAGCCGCCAGTGGATGAATCATGAACTGATCGCATTTCTCAAACCCTCAACCATGACTGAGATGCCATGCCATAAATTTTTGATAGTCCTTATAATCATTATTTTATTTTGTCATGCAAAAATCCCCTTTTAATCATTTTTAGGTGGCTCCATATAGTTGGATCTAACAAGCAATCCTTTTCACCCTCGAGAATACGCCTTGAGAAATGAGTGCCCTCGCATGGATGCCTACATCTTTTCACTACGATTCTGAGAGTTAGCTAAGTGCAAAGAGGATTCAGGCGGAAGCCTCCATATGTTTCCTTGGCACAACCGTAGAAGTGAATTCCAAAGGCGGAGTTCCCAAACGAGCACGGGCTTTCCATGTGTTCAAGACTCTAGAGAATTGCATCGGTTGTTAAAAAGTCAGAGTATGGGAAGGCCCAGTGGAAGCTTCCACATGTTTTTTCGGTGCAAATTCAAATATGAAGTATAGAGTTGGGACCTCAAATGAGCACAGGCTCTCCACGTGCCCTGGGCCCAAGAAAGTTTCCTCGCCATTGAAAAGTCTCAGTATAAAAAGGAGCCAGTGAAAGCCTCCACATGTCTCTTCGATGCACTTTTGATATGGTGCCCAAAAGTAAAGACCTCAAAAAGTGTGGGCTCACCACATGTCTCAGCCTGACAAAGTTGTTGAAAGATTTTAAGGACCAGTGAAGGTGCCATGTGCCTAGGGTCCGAGAAAGTTTCTTGGCCATTGAAAATTCTAAGTATGGGAAGATCCAATAAAAACCTCCACGTGTCCCTTTAACACTCTTTCAAAATTAAAGTTCGGGGTAGGTCCCCAAATATGCGCATGCCCTCCATGTGTCCCAGGCCTTAGATAGTTGCTTGAGAAGTTTAAGTATAGAGAGGGGCCAGTGGAAGCCTCCATGTGTCTCCTTGGCACAACTATAAAGGTAGGACCCAGAGGCGGATCCTCAAATGAGCACAAGCCCTCCACGTGTCCATGGTCTGACAAAGCTGCACCGGCCACTTGAAGAAAAGTCTAAGTATGGGCAAGGCTAGTGGAAACCTCCACGTGTCTCCTTGGTGCAACTGCAAAGGTAGGACCCAGAGGTGGATCCTCAAATGAGAGCAAACCCTCCACGTGGAAAATATTTGAGTTGAAGTGGGCAAAAATTTTAAAATGCTCTAGCAGCGACCCACCTCTCCACTTCCAACTTTTGATGTGGGCCCCATTAGAGTCACAACTCACTTTTATACTTTACATCATTTGAAAACAGAGCTTAAAAACTCCAAAGTGCTCCACCAACCTGCTTCCCGCTTTGACTTTTCAAATGCTGACTCAAACATGTGATCAATTTATAACTTTGCTCCTTTTTTGCGAAAGGCAAAAATCTTCAAAATGTTCTCGACGATCTGCCGCTCGGCCTTTGTCTTGAAAAATGGCCACGTGTCCATCTTCAAGGTCAAAGTAATAATTTTTCCTTTAACTTCATGTTTGTTGAATAACCAATTAGATACTATCGGGGCCGTGGGGCCAATTTGGTATTTTTAAAAATGTGACAAAAGTGACAAGTTTCACAAAAAAGACTCACCGAGCCGCATTCAATCAGAAAGGACCATGTTTCCACGGATGTTGGGACAAAAATTGATAGGGAAAACATGATCAGAATTACAAATTCATTCTCATGGACAGAGAAACGGAAAACAATATTTGGACTCAATGTGATCCTCAACCAAAGGAAAGGACTTACCATGGCAACCAAATGAAGGAAAAATCTTTCACACATCAATACAAGGAGACAAAGAAAACTTCAAACCATGCGGACTGAGAAGTTTTTAACAAACAGGGCGAGATTAAATTGAGCACCAACATCGGCTCCGACTCGGGGATGGGCACTCCCTGCGAGTGCCGCAAGAACAACATAACAGACTATGTGCCAAAAATGCATTAGGCAATGGATTCAAGAAAAAGCTTGTAGAGTAGAAAGACAATAACTAAATCCCCCAAGACAAACTGAGAAACTAACAAAAATTGGTCACCAGGGACCAGGACAAACCAAAACAGAAAAACACGAAAACAAAACAAAAACAAAAGACTATACACTGTACAATGGTGTGTGTCTGATTCAGAGAAAACAATCAAGGAAAATTTTCAAGTGCCTTTGATTCTAGATATGACCATGCTAAGCAGTTCTGATACATCTTTAATAACTAGTCATATGATTGTTTCTCTTTTCCATCCAAGTTGCTTTATCTGACCACATTTTTTAGGCTTATCCTTTGTGCCTAGGTCAAGTTTTTCAACATCTCTTGAGGCTGCATCAAACATCAAAGTCCTAGGAAAATCAACCTACTCAGGATATCTGCATTGATCAATTTCATACTCCTTGAAAACAACATAGCTCACAGAGTTATCAACATCAATGTTTGTGTGTAATACTTCATAAGAAGCATTGTTGGGGTCCTCAATGAGATATAACATTTTCTTTTCACCATATAACTTCACAAGGTTGCCCTCAATTGGTATGGTTACATAAGACATGTTCATTTCCACACTTCCACCCATAAGTAGCTACCCAATTTCGGATAATAGCATCCCCATTTATCCGAACAATCCAAAATGACCACATTCAAGGTTAAGTACTTGTCTGGATACGCCGCCATTGCACTATTAAAACCTTGACACATCTAACTACTGGAACCTCTCTTGAATCCATCATAGTACATTTCCCATAAGTTGTTGTTACTTTGATATTTAACTCATTCATGACCTCAAGAGGCATTACATTACATGAGGCTCTTGAATCAAACATGTAGTTATGTAACAACCTGTCCTTAATAATCAAAGTAGTAAAAAATGGATCCAATTTTAGCCGAGACTCAACCAGAGAAGTTCCCAAATAAACCTCAGGTGGTTCACCCAATTCCTTTTATGCTTGTGATTTTTATAATTCTGCAATGGCAGGAGGAACCTCTACATTGTTTACATTTTTACCCTGGGTGACCTTTTCTTCCTTAAGCCCCAAATACTCAAACGCCTCTCTTCTTATGCTTAGGGATTCTAAGTAATTCAACAATAGGAATAGCAATCTTGATCTCGACTCAAGATTTAGGTTATATCACAAGGAATATATTTACGTAAGGCGGTATTAGGAGGAAGGTTTACAAATTCATCTTATGGCACGGGATTTTTCACAGTCCCAGGCATGGGGAGGAACACAAGTTTTATCTGAGGTTACAAAGCCTTTTCAGATGCATCTTTTTGGGGTTTCCTTAGGGATACTTGGTAATAACTGGAATTTTTGTTTGGCTGCGTCCCTACCCCTTTGTGAACCTTACTCTTGGTATTATATTCTTTTTCTTGGGTAACTACTGCATTAATTAATAGTTACATTTCCTCTTCCAAAGGAATTCCTCCATCATGATTTTTAATCATCAATGCCCTTAAGTACTCAAAATCATTATTAGGCAACTCAAAAGCTTGTACCATATAAATTTCAAAAGTATGAGTGGGAGGAAGAGGTAATACCTAGTGAATGCAATCCCAGAAATCAGCAATAGTTATGGCACTTATTAGTTTAGTTGAGGTTGCTCCCCGCTTTGTGAACTTGTAGAGAAATCCATCATGCATGCATCATCATATGTCTCATCATCATCAACTTCCTCAAATTATTTGTCTTCATCACATGGGGAATGGGGCAAGAAACATCTATCACACCACTCCATATCATGGACCTCTTTCACAAAAGATAGCACTATGGTAGTTAAATGATCGAGGCACCAATCTATTTTCTTGAGGTTGGGGCTGTCTATTTCCTGATCCCATAGGCCCTTAACCCCTATCATTTGATATATGATCACCTCTCGGGATGATTTCCAAATCTCTCTTGACCTTGTGACTTGTGTTGACCTTGGGAAATTTTTCCAATCCCCTTCTCTACTCTTGGACAAGTTTGTAAGATATTTCTTTAACAGCTCTAGCCAAAGTTTTTACAACCTCTTCCAGATCAACAAATTTGCTTGACTGAGGCTTTTCTAGATTGATCAATTTGATACCCTCTCTTTTAGGAGGCTTACCAACTGCCTTGATGTTATTTTCAATCTGCAAAGCCATGGTGAAGGCCTGCCTCAAAGTTCCAAGGTTTTTATCCCTCAAATAATAAGCAGCCTTTTTATCAAAAGCATCAGAATATTTTATCAAACAAGAAACATCACTTGGCCTCGGGATTACAGGTAGCCTATATTTAAGGTGTTATTAAACCTTGTATTGAAGTCATGAATAGATTCATTTGGATTTTTCTTTATATTTTCAAATTCAGACAAAAGAAGCCTGGGTCCTGTCTTATCCCATATTGTAATCTAAAAGCATTTTTCATTTATGTCCATGAATCTATTGAGTTATCTGGCAAAGACTTATACCGAGTCACATGCATCCTCCTCAAGAGTATGAATAACAATTTTATATACACATCCTCAAATTCAATCTCAAAGTCTTCCATCATATTGACAAAAAAATTTAAATGTTGATCGCCAGTGATAGCATTATTCCCTTGAAATTTAGGAAATCTATTTCTAACATCTTGTGGCACTATATTTGGATATCTAGCCATACCTCTAAAATTTATAGGACCAAAAGTATTCACAACAAAAGGAGGTCTGGGTGGAGGCTGGGCCATATTGTTTTGAGGAGGTGATCTTACAGAGATATAAAATGATGAGGGAAAAGGGGTCTTTGGAACACATGAGTATAATTTTCAAAATGAATGTCCTCTAAAGACTTTGTTTCATGGAAAACCCTATCAACTTTGGAAAATATAGGGATAGACTAGAAGCACACTTATCAGACACAAATGAAGGCCCCTCTCCAGTTGGAGAATTCAGATCTATATGAAAATTACCTGATTTAGAATCACTTAAAGAAGAATGGTAATCCTCAACCATAGGTTGATCACTTTTCAAAACTGATATCTCTTTTCTTGATTCTTGATCTCCAACAACTTTCCAAACTCTTTTTCCTTATGAATTTGTCTTTCCCATTTCTGGAAACAACTTTCTGGTAGGGTCTTTAGTGAATAAAAATATTCTTCCTTTCAGATTTGCAAAGATTAGTGACAGATCTCACTTAATACAAGTTAAGGCGATGGTATTTATCAAAATTTAAATCAACACGGAGTCCCCACTAAGGATTTTCACCTTAATTATGCAAATGTACTATAAATGACTTGTCAAATATCTATCAACACTTAATTCTGTAAAAACTTAGCATGTAACCTTCCTTTACCAAAGATTTATCATTTGATGATACAAATTTAGTGCAATAACCACTAAACTGGAAATATTAAACACAAAACTTGTAACTTTACACAATTCTTACAAATCTCAACACAGGATGACGTTTAAACAATGTATTTTCACTTAGATCATGTAAGAAACATTACTAGGGCCAAATATAAGAATTCCTTTGAAGATTTCCAACAACGATGCCAATCAGTGTTGTTCTTTGCCACGAATAGGTCTCGAGATTTCAAATAATCCCCAGCAATAGTGCCAATCTTGGTGTTGTTACAGCACAAATAGGTCCTGGTGTTCAAATAATCCCTGACAACAGCGCCAATTTGGTGTTGTTGCCGCACAAATAGGTCTCGATGTTCAAATAATCCCAAAGAATAACGCCAATCTGTTTTGTTGCCGCACAAATAGGTCCCAAAGTTCAAATAATCCTCAAGGCAATGCAAATAATTCCCTTGAAACAACGCCAATCTAGTGTTGTTGCCACACAAATAAGTCCCAGAGTTCAAATAATCCATGGTAACACAAATAATTCTCCGACAACAATGCCAACTGCGGGTGTTGGTATCCAAATTGATTCTCCCTTGGAAGCCGAGTAGCATCACAAATTTAACAAGATACTTAGAGACAAACAAATCATGGTATAAGTCATTTTGTAGCCAGGGGGATTCATCCGAAACTCTTTGTCACTCGGGCATTGGAGAAATGGATAGCACCTTCATTAAGGATTTGATCTATCCTCACTACTTTAGGTCATGCCTTTCAACCAGGGTGAGAGGACCCATTTTGTAACCTCTGTTGGTGAAGGACATGAAGAGATCCTTCTTTGCACAATTTTCAGGGGAACCTTGAGAAAATATGATCAATACACCACAATTTAATTCTCACTACTTGACACTTCTAAAGAATGGAGATATTTTCTAAACAAGGTTTAGGTTACTAAAGACACTTAAAACTTGTTTGCTTATGTATATTTTGGTAGTATAATTTGTTCATTTGTGGATACACAGCACAAACAGGGTACTTCAGGTAGGATTCATGGTTATTTGAAATTTTTGGTGGGGAATTAAGCAAGATGAACTTGATTCCACAAGATCTTTGAGAACCTTTACAACAATTGGAAAACTTAACAATAAAGCTTAATAGCCAAAATATTCATTTAACCAAAATGTGTTGCATCAATGGAGGCCCGAGATATGTATGGTTTAACACACTCTTTAAGAATTCAACACAAAGGCTCGAGTTAAAGACTCAATTAAACATTAAAGATCCTTGGTTCATCATGCCTAAGATACACTCATAGACTTATAAATAATATTTATCAACAAAATGACAGTAAAGTGATTTTAAATCGTTTATTTCATTACATGATGAAGGATCTTCTCATAATGAAATTGTAAATGCCACTATACTATCATAGGGATGAGTGATGCGTGTCGTTATTCCCTTCATTTTCTAGTAGTTGATTGTAGTTATTTTGTATTTTCTGGGGATCTCTTTAATGTCTTAAGGACTTCTTGGTAAAACCTTATTTAAATCAAACTATGAAAACTTGCTGAAAGTAAACACACTAAAAGCTTTGCTAAAAGGAAACACACTGCATGGAAAAATGGAAACACACTTGCTTCTGAAAGTAAACACACTTGCTTTTGGAAATAAACACACTCAATTTAGAATGCTTGAAAACAATTGCAAGAAATATAAGAATCTATCTAAACACATGCAGGAACAAGTATACAACAGAGTTTAACTGAAAGAATTAAAACAATATAGAATTAACATATCTAAGCTATTTTTTGAAGAAATATAAATACCAAATAAATGAATATCCTGGTCCTTGGGGAGTGGGCCCTTGCTCCTCCTCGAATCAGATTTAACAACTCAGAATTCTCTCAAATAGGAATGGCTATTTTATTGATAAAACATTCGGTATTACAAAATGTACTAGATCTGAGTACTTAGTCTATATTTCTCTTCTCTGTTCTATTTCTATCTCATATCATATTCTATATCTTATATATATCTATCTACTGTAGGTCTTCTTTTATATACATTTTACAATCACAATTGTCTCAATGATTCTGATGAAATTGAATCATGCCCATAATAGATGTTGAGTCGATTACGGTTGATCAAATAGTTGTAGGATAACTCTCCTTGGATCTGCATTCAGAAATCTTCTCATCCTTTCCTGATTGAAAGGGTCATAGATGCAAAATCTCCGGATGTGGTTAAAATAGATAACTCCCATCGGTTCTTCAAACTTCAAAGAAGTTCTAGAACCATAGGAAATTGTTAAGGATCAAAACCATGAGAGTTTCGGAGCTATCCCCAGGAGTTTCGAACTAAGTCCAAAATTCTGAACTAAATACTGGAGTTCCAGAACTAAGTCCAAAAGTTCCGAAACTAGATGATGACTGTGTGATGGAGTTCCGAAACTAGCTTGGAAGTTCTGGAACTAAGTTGTGTAGGAACAAATGTTACCAAAAACATACTGAATGCTTCTTGCTTCATTTCCTCGACTGATTAGACCTACTTTATTACAAAACTGAATTTCAAACACACACTTCATCAGAATTCTAGAGCTTTTAACATTAGAATCACAATCAATCAAAAGATAGACAATTACATCCTAACTCATATCAGATCAACTAAAAGTCACACAATGCAATCAAACTTAATAAAAAGGAGAGTAAGATGAGATCATATATTATACATTAATCGGACATATTATGGCCTCATCATTTCCCCCAAACTTACTTGTTTGTAAGTCCCTTTACAAACTTCATTCTTCAAAATTGGGGTTATAAGTTCTGCATTCCATTTGATTGCTTAGATCAAATGGCTGAAACTAGATTTTCCAATGTTTAAACTTAGATGTACTATACCTTGCTCCTCCTCTTCTATTTTCCTCTCCCACTGTTCAAATTCAAGTAGGGTCTCTCGAGGTTCTTATTTTTTAAAGAGACATGGGGGTGAGAAGTAGAGGGGGCCTTGTTCGCATTCCATCCATATTTTCCCTTGTAGGTTTCATTGACTTGGGAATTATTGTGCATAACGCTTTTTCCCTTTCTAAACTCTAGATCAGATTTGTAGGGAAATTACTTCCCTTCTTCTCAAGGAAATAGTAAGGAGTTCCCACCTCTTTGAGCATCCTTCATAAATATCTTCAAAATTTTCCTCCTCATAGGAGGTGAAGGCATCAATACTCTTTTGCAGAATGGAAAGATAGTGTGTCTTGAATCTCTCATCAAAGGCATGAGTTCTAAAATGTGTGAGGAAGGCAGAGGGTTTACCATAATGAGCTCTCATACAGAGACCTATTGAGCTAGCTTTCAATAAAAATTCAGATTCCCTTTCCTTCCATGCAATTTGGTTTTGCAGAATAGAGACAAATGCATTGAGTTGGCTCTCCCCTACATACAAATTGATCATAAATCCTGTGTTTTTCTCTAGCATAAAATTACAAAGATAAAATTCACACAGATATTTTTCTGCTTAGGAATGAAGATAGAGAGTAAGCTGCCATGAATTCATATTCATCTTTTAGTTCATGTGGAAGCCCACATGCAATCCTTGACAACTTCAAATGAACTGCTCTTCTAAAAACACACTATATGCAGGAGAGGGCCTCCTGCAGGCAAGAAATTTTTCACTCATAATACAAACCATATGAATTTTTACAAGACATTTATATTTATTTCCTTCCTCCTTATAAAAATTTTCTTCCCATTCTTTTCTTGCCTTCATCTCTTCTTTCATCTTGGTCTTCAATTCTTCATTTGATGTTTTGGCTTCTCTGAGTTCCCTGCAAGTGTCATTCCATAGTTGTTTGAGTGGTAAATAGGTTAACTCAGCTTTACAGTAGAGACTATGGACACAACACTTTATTTTTCTAGAAGTTGAAATTCTTCCTCTTTTTCTATCAACTTTTTTCTTGGTTGTATAATTTCCTCACTTCTTGGCTACATGGCTGATTGTTTCTAGCTCCAATGAATTTCTTTTTCTAATTTGAGTTTGAGGAAATCCAATTCCTCATCTTTTTCTCTCGATAATGAGCTCTATTTCAAGCAAAGCAACTTTTAACTTATTGTCTTTTTCTTCCTCTGAAATTACTTGAGAGTTGGGCATTTTTATTCTATCAAAGAAATTTTCCTTTCCTTCTTTTGTAATGCCAACTCTATGTGAATGCTTTGATGGTTTCTATCCAATTCCTAAAAAACCCTAGATGCTCTTCAAGTCTCTTTACTCTCACAAACTTTTTCCCATTTTAGCTTGAAAATATGGCTTTTACTTGAGTCATGGCATGCTACTAATGATAACCATGTCACTTATTCCATCCAAATCATCTTCATGATTACACACTTGTAATCATAATGTATAAATAGATGACTCATCATACCTACTTTTAAATTAAGTCAAATCACACATGCAAACATTTAATCAACCTAAATAAGTTAAAATATATAATTACTATCCTTGATGATGTAACCTTTTTTTCATGATGACTCATTATTCCTACAAGTGGAAAAAAACATGATTAGATAAGACAACTAGAATTCAAAATAATTCCTTTATTTGAACTAGCCAAAAAGATAGGTCAACAGCCATTTGCTTGGTTTTCAATTGACCTTTGAGAGATTTTTTTTGATTTTTTTTATTTTTTTTTTTTTTTTTTGGGAAGAAAACACCATTTACTGGTTTTCATCTTCTTCCCTTTATTCTAGATCTATCATCTAGTTATTTGATCATTTTGGAAGAACTGGGTTCTTCCATATGATCAAATTCTTTGTCTGCTTCAATCTTCCTCAAGAATTCATCCTTAATGGGAGGCTTCCTATAGAGTTTTAGCCTATTTCCATTGACCAAGAGTGTTCTGCTACTGCCATCAATGGGAAGTAATTGAATAGAACCATTGTCAAATATCTACTCAATCTGATAGGGTCCCAACCATTTGGTTCTCAATTTTCCCTTGAATTATTGGTACTTAGAATCGAACAACAATGCCCAGTCTCCTACTTTGAATTTCTTTTCTTGATATGTGTGTCATGCCATTGCTTCCTTTGCTCTTGAATTATCTCTGTCTGTTAAAGTGCTTCCATCCTTAATTCATCCAACTCATTGAGTTGAAGGATTCTTTCTTTTTGAGCTGCATTCAACTCAATTCCCACCTTCACTATTGTCCTCAATGTCTGAAGTTCAAACTCTATAGGAAACAAGGGCTTTTTCCCATAGACTAATTCATATGGTGAAAACCCTATTGTAGTTTTCCAAGTTGTATTATAAGCCCAGATAACTTTAGGTAGTCTCTTTACCCAATCTTTTCTCCCAACTTCAACTATTTTGGTAAGGATGTTCTCCAATTCTCTATTTGTTACTTCAGCTTGTCCATTTGACTATGGGTGGTAAGGAGATGACTTCCTATGATTGATTTGGTAATACCTTGTGAAATCTTGGATCATATTAGACATGAATTGTGGTCCCTAATATGAAACTATGCTCCTTGGTGCTCCAAACTTTATCATAATTATGTTCCAAAGGAAATCAACAACTACTTCCTCAGTGGCATTTGTCAATGCCTACACTTCTGCCCATTTTGTCACATAGTCAGTACACACAAGAATATATTCCTTCCCTTGTGAAGGAGGATTAAAGGGACCAACAAAATCCAATCCCCATCTCTCAAATGGTTCAACCACAACTTGAGGTTGAAGAGGCATTTCATTGGTGAAAGTTGGTTATCCCATCCTTTGACAAGGATCACACCTCTTGATATATCTCTTCACATCCTTGTATAGAGATGGCCAATAATAACCAGTTCCAAGTATCTTATGAGTTGTTCTTTTCACTGAATAGTGTCCTCCACTTGGTTCATCATGACATGCTCTGAGGATGTCAAATATTTCATCCTCTCTTACACACCTGCGTAAGACAAAATCAGGACCACATTTAAATAGCATTCCATTTAACCATTTGAATTGTGCACTTGGTTTTAATTAACTTCTTTATTTGTTTCTTAGTGAAAGAAGGAGGAAACTTCCTTGTTGCAAGATAATTTTCCATATCAAAAAACCATGGTGTACTTGCTGAGATTGCAAATAGTTGTTCATCTGGAAAGTTATCCTTGAATCTGATCTTGCTCCCCTGTGGTGGTTAGTCTTGACAAAAAATCAACTACCACATTAGATTTACCTAGATTGTCCACAATGGTAATATCAAATTCTTGCAAAAGTAATAACCATCTAATTATTCTTCCTCCAACCACTAGGTTTGTTCATTAAATACTTAATTGTTGAATGATCTGTGTGTACAAATATCTTGTACCATGTAATGTAATGTCTGAATTTATTGATTGCATAAATCATAACAAGAAATTCCTTTTCAGGTGGTGTAATTATTTTCAATGGGAGTAAGATTCTTGCTAAGATAATAAATGGCATACATCTTTCCTTCCTCATCTTTTTGTCCCAATACTACACCAATGGAATAATTTGAGGCATCTGTTTGGATATGAAATGGATTTTCCCAATTAGGTCCTCTCAATATTGGGGCACTGATTAATTTTTCTTTAATTTCTTCAAAAGCATGCTGACACTTTTCATCCCAAAGAAATTCACAATCCTTGGTTAGCAAATTAAACATGGGGGAAAAATTTTACTGAAATATTTTATAAAGCACCTATAGTACCCAACATGCCCTAGAAATGATTTGATATCTGTGGGGGTCTAAGGAATAGGTAAATCTGAAATGATCCTAATTTTGTTTTGATCCACCTGAATTCCTTTTTTTGAAATATGGTGTCCTAATACAATCCCCTCATCCACCATCATCAAACACTTTTCATCACTAAGAGACAAGTTGTGTTGTTCACATCTTGTTAACACTCTATCCAAATTTCTCAAAGCATCTTCAAATGTATCTCCATGTATAGTGAAGTCATCCATATATACCTCAACACAATCATTTGTTAGATCAAAAAGATTGCAAGTACAACTCTCTAGAAAGTTACAGAGCATTGCATAAACCAAATGGTAACACCCTATAGGAAAAGGTTCCCCATGGACATGTAAATGTAGTTTTGTCCTAATCTTCAACAGCAACTCTGATCTAATTGTACCCACTAAAGCCATCCAAGAAAGAAAAGTATTGTTTACCTAAAAGGTTATCTAGGACTTGATCTATGAATGGTAAGGGAAAATAATCTCTCATTGTGGCTTTGTTTAGTTCCCTATAGTCAACACATATTCTCCATTTTCCATTATTTTTGGGAACAATTACAAGAGGAGATACCCATTGGCTATCTAAGATAGGGTAGATGAAACCTACTTGTAATAGTTTTTCAATTTCTTGTTTGACTATATCCCTTAAAGTTGGGTTAATCCTTCTTTGAGGCTACCTAACTAGTTTAATGTTTTCAGTATAGATGTGATGAGTGCAGATACTTGGATGAATCCCTTCATGTCTTTGTAATCCCAAGCAAAAAGCTTTAGTATGATTTTTTAGAACATCAAACAATTTAGCTTCTTCATCATCCTTCAACCAACTGATTAATGTTTAAAGTTTTACCTAGTTGAATTTCAACATGCTTGGTTCCAATATGTGATGAACTGATTTGTGGGAAGGGTTTCATTAAAGTATTTAATGGACATGCATGTGGTAACAACATATGGTATGTAGTAACATCTCCAAAAGTTCCTTGAGACAGAAATACTAGAAAAAGGATAGTAATGAGAATTATGATACTTATCTCTTTACGCAGCCAAATTCTTCGTCACTGCTACTTTCCAGAAATTCTTCACCACTTCTGATGTACTTGAAACTGAAGCTACTGATTCATCCTCTCCCCATGAGAAATCTCATTCCTCCGAGAGCAAAATCATTTTCAATCAAAGAGAATTGTTGTTGTCGTGTTCCGAACTAAATGTGGTGGTTCCAAAACTATAGTTCGCAGGTTCCAAACTAAGTTCATAGGTTCCGGAACTAAGTTCATGGGTTCCGAACTAAGTTCAACTAAGTTCATGGGTTCTGAAACTATTTCTAATTGCTTCAAGGACAAATGTTCTCATCTAATGGTGGATTAATCATCTCTTCTACTTCTCTTACATGATCCTGCAATGTGATCATAGCCAAAGAAGACAAATTTTTCTTATTAGTTTCAGGAGAATCAACCCACAATTGTTCATGATTGTTAGTAAAAGGTCATGTAGTAGGATATAAGGAAATTTGTTTAGAGTTCTTACCATTCGAGATTGTCATATCACCTGACCTGCAATCTATTAAAGTAACAATTGTAGCTAACCATGGTCTACCCAAAATAATGGGATAACCCAATGTTTTACCTTTTGGCTGCAGTATAAGGAAGTCAACTAGATATTCCCATGACTCCACCATAACCGCCACATCTTCAATAATTCCTTCTGGTTTTGCTACAGATTGGTCTGCCATCTGCAATATGGTATTAGTAGGTTGTATACCCATTAATGGTAATGTTTTCAGAGTATCCACTTGTCATTACATTGATAACCGCTCCCAAATCTACCAAAACATTATGTACATCCTTATTTCCTATAGAGACAGAAATAACAGACTTCCAGGATCTCCATATTTGGGAAGTAAAAGTTTTCCTACTAATAAATCAACAAGTTTCCCATCTACTTTGATAGTCTTGGGGTACTATTTCTTCCTTCCAGGATTTTTCATACATAACATTTTGATTAATTTGTTCAATTCTGGAATGTCTTTAATTGCTTGTAATAATGGTATTTCAATATTCAATTTCTTAATTCCTTGTACCAATTCAAACTCCTTGATTTCTATAGCTTCTTTAATCTCTCTGGAAATGGAGTCTCAGTAGTGTTGCTATCTGGCTCCTTTTCTTTTCTTTCTATATCCTCTTTTGGAACAACAATACTAGGAATTTCATTTTCTTTTGTCATTTCAGTGATTATAAGGGGTGGACTATTAATGATTTTCCCAGATCTAGTTTGAATATCCTTACAATCCATAACATGTAAATCAACTAATTTTTCTGGTTTTGTTCCATAAACAGAGTTGTTTGTTTGTTTCTTGGATTTGCTACTGGCTTGGCATTTGCATTTGGACTACATTCTCAGTTTGTGAATTTTGTGTAGGGGATCCCATGATGGCCTATTGATTCTGATTTGGATATGTTCTTCCTTGAGAATAATTACTAGGGTTCCATCTAGGTTGTGACCAAGCATAAGGATTTCCTTGACCAGCCCATGGTTGTTGATGTCCCTGAGCATACCAAGCTTGATTTTCCCAATCTTGAGGGTTCCAAGTTGGTTGAGGTACCCAAGGTGGTTGTCCCCAATTTTGTGGTATTGACTGAGCAGCCCATGGCATCATCCAGGATTAGAGATGATCTTGGCATAAACTACCTTTGGTTAGGTTGTCTCTGAAACAAAATTCAATTCTTCTATTGTAGATGAGGCACTGGTTTGTTTAAGCTGATTCTTAATAATGGGAAGTAAAGAACAAACATCAGTATCATGTTCTTTAGATTCACAGATAAGACACATTTCTATTTTATCCAAAGGACAATCTCTTAGTGCATGCTTCTTCCTACATCTAGGACAATACATAGCCAATGGTTCAATTTTGGAATTTTCTTTAGCTTGTAATCCATCCATAGTAGAGGTTAATTGCACTAAAATGTCTGTTTTAAAGTTTTGCTAACTCATCCATTAGTTTGTTCATATCTGGATTCATAATTTTCACTGATTTTCCTTTTCTAGGTCCACCTCTCATTCTGGAATAGCTTCTACAAATCTCCTTAATTCCATTCATTCTTATCTAATCAATGTCTCCACCTCCTATCAAGTTAAGGGCTTCCTAGATTCGTCATCCAAACCTTTAAGAAAAATGGTTTTACTTAACTCCTCTGAAAGCACAAATCCACATCTTTTGCTAACAAAGAGGAATCTATCTAAATAGTCTTCTATGTTTTCATCTTCCTCCTGCTTGATTTTGAAGAATTCTTCCTTCCTATTTCTCCCTCTACAATAATCCTGGTATTTATCTAGGAAGGCAGTCTCCATTTGTGCCCAAGTGCTAATAGAGTTGGATGGTAATCCCATGAACCACCTCATTGTTGCATCCTTCAAAGTGGATGGAAACAACTTGAGTTTTTGATTATCTATTTTATAATCATAGGTCTGACATAGTACCTTGAACTCAAATAGAAATTGGTCAGGATCTTCAGATGACATCCCTCTAAATGTGGGTAAATGTGTAGGTGAGATATTTTTCATTGATGTATCATCATCTCCCAATTGGATTGGATAGGTAAAGGTCCTATCAGGTACTCTCTCTCAGCTTCTCATGCCATTTTAAAATATTTTCTAAATTTTCCTCCCAATCAATGTGGTAAGTGGTATGCCTTGGGGAAGGTGAAAAATCAGGAGTAGGAGGTTGAATACTCAATTGAGAATCAAAACTTGCCCTAAATGGATCTTGAGTAATAAGCCTTCTCCTAAAAGTTCCACTTCCTTCAGGTGATTGATCTAAGAATTCCAAAAATGGCAATTATGTTTCTTGTCTGACAGGGATGATGGTGCTTCTCCAATTCTTGATCAATTTCCTTACTTTGACTAGAGGATGTTATGAATTCTTGTGAAGATGTTTTTGGGAGGAATCTACCCTATGAGTCTCTTGGTCTACTCATATATTTTGTGATATAGTAGGGAAGATCCTTCAACTACTAGATGTATGATTTGTTGCTCTTGCTAACACTTAATTAGAAAGTTCCAACTAGTGTCCCCGAAAACGGCACCAAAAATGATGGGTGTCATTATTCCCTTCATTTAATCAACTTCTTGTTGATGTCATATCAAACTAGGGGTGTGTCTAAAGCTATATGCAACAAGAGTAATTTTATCGATCTAGTAGTTGATTATAGTTATTTTTGTATTTTCTGGGGGATCTCTTCAATGTCTTAAGGACTTCTTGGTAAAACCTTATTTAAATCAAACTATGAAAACTTGTTAAAAGTAAACACACTAAAAGCTTTGCTGAAAGGAAACACACTATGCAGAATGGAAACACACTTGTTATTGGAAAATAAACACTTTCTTCTGAAAGTAAACACACTTGCTTTTGGAAATAAACACACTCAATTTAGAATGCTTGAAAACAATTGCAAGAAATATAAGAATCTATCTAAACACCTACGTAGAACAAGTATACAATAGAGTTTAACTGAAAGAATTAAAACAATACAGAATTAATAGATCTAAGCTATTTGCTGAAGAAATATAAATACCAAATAAATGAATATCCTGGTCCTTGGGGAGTGGGCCCTTTCTCCTCCTCGAATCAGGATTTAACAACTCAGAATTCTCTCAAATAGGAATGGCTATTTTATTGATAAAACATTTGGTATTACAAAACGTACTGGATCTGAGTACTTAGTCTATATTTCTCTTCTTTGTTCTATTTCTATCTCATATCATATTCTATATATATTATCTATCTACTACAGGTCTGCTTTTATATACATTTTACAATCACAATTGTCTCAATGATTCTGATGAAATCAAATCATGCCTAGAATAGATGCTGAGTCAAATTGTGGTTGATCAGATAGCTGTAAGATAACTCTCCTGGATCTACATTCAGAAATCTTCTCATCCTTTCCATATCAAAGGGTCGTAGATGCAAAATCTTCGGATGTGGTTAGAATAGATAACTCCCATCGGTTTCAGAACTTCAGAGAAGTTCCAAACCATAGGAAATTGTTAAGGATCAAAACCGTGAGAGTTTTGGAGCTATCCCTAGGAGTTCCAACTAAGTCTGAAAATTCTGGAACTAAATACTGGAGTTCCGGAACTAAGTCCAAAAGTTCTGGAACTAGATGATGACTATGTGATGGAGTTCAAACTAGCTTGAAGTTCTAGAACTAAGATGTGTGGGAACATATGCTACCAAAACATACTGAATGCTTCTTGCTTCATTTCCTCGACTGATTAGACCTACTTTATTACAAAACTAATTTCAAACACACACTTCTAGTCATTAATTCTAGATAGCTTTTAACATTAGAATCACAATCAATCAAAAGGAGAGTAAGATGAATTACATCCTAACTCACATTTATACAATTCACTCGCTCACTCATCCCAAATTTTCCCCAAAAATAAGAATATTCGAGGAATCCTTGACTTGTTATAAATTTTCCTCGTAAAGTGATGTTTAACAAATTTACACCCAAAAGCTGCCACGTGGATAAATCATGAACTCGATCACGTTTCTCAGACCCTCAACCATGATTGGGATGCCATGCCATAACTTTTTGACAGTCCTTCTAATCATTCTTTTATTTTTTCATGTGAGAAATCCCTTTTTAATCATTTTTAGGTGGCTCCATATAGCTAGATCTGACAAGCAATCCTTTTCACCCTCGAGAATACACCTTGAGAAATGAGTGCCCTTGCATGGATTCCTACATTCATGCGCTATGAGTCTAATTTGACCAAGTGTAAAGAGGATTTAACTAAGCCTCCATGTGTTTCCATGGTGCAACTACAAAGGTGAAGTCCAGAGGTAGGTTCCCAAATGAGTGCGGGCCTTCCACATGTTTAGGACCCTAGAGAATTACATCAGTTGCTAAAAATTCAAAGTATGGGAAGGCCCAGCAGAAGCTTCCACGTGTTTGTTTAGCGCAACTTCAAAGATGAAGTTTAGATGTGGAAATTCAAATGATCGCAGCTCTCCATGTGCCCTAGGCGCAAGAAAGTTGCCTCAGCCATTGAAAAAGTCTCAATATAAAAAGGATCCAGCAGAAGCCTCCATGTGTCTCTTCGGCACACTTTTGATATGGTTCCCATAAGTGGAGACCTCAAACAAGTGTGGGCTCACCACGTGTCTCACCGACAAAGTTATTGAAAGAGTTTAAGGACCAATGGAAGGTGCCACATGCCTAGGGTCCAAGAAAGTTTCTTCACCGTTGAAAGTCTAAGTATGGGAAGATCCAACAGAAACCTCCACGTTTCCCTTCGTGCTCTTTCAAAAATAAAGTTCAAGGAAGGTCCCTAAATAGGCGTGGGCCCTCCATGTGTCCCAGGCCTTAGAAAGTTGCTTGAGAAGTTTAAGTATAGAGAGGATCCAACGGAATCCTCCACGTATCTCCTTGGCACAATCATGAAGGTAGGACCCAGAGGCAGATCCTCAAATGAGCACAAGCCCTCCACGTGTCCATGGTCTGACAAAGCTACACCGGCCACTTGAAGAAAAGTCTAAGTATGGGTAGGGCCAGTAGAAACCTCCACATGTCTCCTTGGCGCAACTACGAAGGTAGGACCCGTGAGGTGGATCCTCAAATGAGCGCAGACCCTCCATGTGGAAAATATTTGAGTCAAGTGGGCCAAAACTTCAAAATGCTTCGGCAACCCGCCTCTCGCTTCCAACTTTTGATGTGAGCCCCATCGAGTCGCAATTCACTTTTATACTTCACATCATTTTAAAATAGAGCTTAAAAACTCCAAAGTGCTTCACCAACCCACTTCCCTACTTTGACTTTTCAAATGCTGACTCAAGCATGTGACATGACTCTGTCCCCTGTGGGGTTGCGGATCAATTTATAACTTTTCTCCTTTTTCACAAAAAGGCAAAAATATTCAAAATGTTCCGACGATCCACCTCTCTCGCCTTTGTCATGAAAAAAAAACCGACCATGTGTCCATCTTCGGGGTCAAAGTAAGAATTTTTCCCTGTCGCTTCATGTTTGTTGAATAACCAATTAGATACTATCGGGGCAGCGGGCCAATTTTGTATTTTTTACAAATGTGACAAAAGTGACAAGTTTCACCAAAAATACCTACCAGGCCACATCCAATCAGAAAGGACCATGTTTCCACGGATGTTGGGACAAAAATTGACAGGAAAACATGACTATGGAAAAATAGAAGGAAGGGGAAACCCCAAATTCACACCCAAATTACAAATTCTTTCTCATGGATAGAGAAATGGAAAACAATATCTGGACTCAATGTGATCCTCGACCAAAGGAAAGGACAGACCATGGAAACCAAATGAAGGAAAAATCTTTCACACATCAATACAAGGAGACAAAAAATTCAAACCATGTGGACTCGATAAATTTTGAAAAACATGGTGAAATTAAATTGAGCACTGACAAGTTACAAAAATAAATTTCAGTCCAAGTGTAGTTGACTTGATCTATTTTTAATAAAATTGGATGAATAATTTGGCTAATAATAGCCCTTGCTTGTTGTGTAAGTCTTCTCCAATGTGCATGCAATATTTTTCTTCTTCTACTTGATGTGACACTTGCAACTTGATCCACTTGCAATGATAATTTTAGGCACCTTTGCAATTCTACCCCTTAGATGCACATGCAAAAATTAATCTTCCTGTGTGAGAAAAATAATTCTTTTGTCTTTAACACTTTGCAAAACATTCACCTAATGTGTGGGGACCACTTGCAGGCTCTGATGTTGACATTTGTGCATATGCTCAACTTTTGTCTTAATATGCATGATAAGATGATCATCTTTGTCTTCTAGTGCACTGATGTGACACTTGTCAATGGTTGGTCCTTGTCTGCTCACATGTAAAAGATACATGTCTTTCTTTTTAATATATATCCTTCATCATGAGAATCTTGGCAAATTTAAGGTATCTTCAAGGGGTTTGAGGTATGTCATGGCATTTTAAAGAATATCTTGACCACCTTCGTTTGATTTGATTCTTGTATTATTTCTTGGTCTCTTTTGATTAGACGCCTTGCATAACATAATAAGGTAAACTTAACCTTTTGATAACCATTGGTGCATATATCGCTCAGACACCTTTGTTTGATTTGATAACACATGGTTTTGGAATCTTTTGATTAATCATATGATTGACATTGTATATACTATAGTTTTGGCTTTTTGAATAATCATTGGTTGTTCATTGTTGTCATAAATGTGATTTGTCAAATCATATGGCCTATGATTTAAACCTTTATATGGTCAAATGCAAATAATATTCAAACAATGGGGTTGGCCCCCTCTCCATGATGACTCACCCCTTTGCATATGTGTCGATGGAAATTGACTAACTCACAGGTTAAGTTACACCGTAACCCCTGAATTTGCATTGAAAATTTAAATTGATTATTGGTCATTAATCCACGTATCAATTTGATCGAAGAGCGTTAATGATCTGATCCGGAAGATGTGGTAATTAGGGTTGTATTAATTGGCATTTAATTATGACGGTTTGATTCGAGGCATGAATTAATCTCCATCATTGATCCGTGAAGGCTTGCATTGATCCTCGATGATTAATCCTTGACTGTTGATGTTTGTCCTTTCAATCTATAACCATTGATTTTGTGAACCATGGTTAGCCTAGTGCTTTGTATTCTCATCGGTTGGATCTTGTACTTGCAATCTCGAACCATTGATGTGGTAACTCTTGATTGAGTTATGTTTGTGGAGTTTGGTTTCCAAGTTAAAACAATTTTAACCCTACTCATTCATTTGATTCACATTTTTGGTCTCTAGATCGAAGCCTGGAAAAATTTTGTCTCGACACCATGAATTTGTGACTCAAGCTTTGATCTAAGCACTTTTGTCTTCTATGAAGCTTTCCGATGAGTTTCAATGGCTTGAAAATGGTAGTTCTCTATCATATTTTCTTTGTTCTGAGCTCTCTGAGAGGGTGGCTGCCATTATTTTAAGATGTCGAACTCGATTCCTTTGCCACTTCTCTTTTTTTTGAGATCTGTGCAAGATTCTTGCCCGTATTATTGGGTTCTCGAGCTTCTTTATTAATAGAGGTGAGGTTTTGGTATAATTCCATTCTAGTTTTATAATTGTTCTATGAAGTTATGGGTCATCATCTTTGTTAGGAAATAAGGGATAAAAATGTGAAACAATCCTCTGAATCATAACAATAGGAACTAATATGCGAGAAAATTACAGATCTCAAATAAAAGTGTAGAATAAAATAACACAACAAAAAGAGATAGTATTTAACATGGTTCACCCAATTTGCGCTACATCCACCAAGAATCACTTGCTCAAATTTTATTACAAGCCACTGCTCTCTCAATACAATACCCAGATATGTTTAGAGCTATGCTCAACAAACTCTACAGAATTCACACCCAAATTTAGACACATCTGCAATGTTACATAAACCCTACCATATGCACAAAACCACATGAGTAGACAACTGCTTAAGCATTTTTACAAAACCGTGGGTATTAAAACCATGGCCCAAAACTATCCCATATACCTATGGGTCAAAAATCCCACCCATATGAGAATAGTAAGTATTTCTAGGCCCAAAAAAATTGCTCGGGGGGTCATGCGACTCCAAACCCCACTACCCCGATGAGATAACTATGGAAAGTGTACAATACTCTTAATGTACAGTCTTCAACATTTTCACACATGAAAACAGGCTCCACAACCTAACACATGCTTCATTATTTTTAGCTTATAAAGGTCTCCAATGTGTCATGCCAAAGATAGATTTGGGTTCGCATACCTTGGTTTGAGATTTTTTTGATTCACCATTATAAGAGCTTCTTCGAGATGGTTCGAGCGTATAGTTTTAGTATACAATCGTTGTCATTTTTGTACCTAGTAAGCATTTGTAATAATATGTCTTCGTTATATTTTCCAGACGTTATCTTTTTGCTTTGTTTTTCTTTTGAATAATTATGGGTTTTTGCTCATTTTAAGTTTGCCCAGCTCAAATATTCTCAAATTGGGTTGTACGTATTTTCTGATTGTGCCTCACGGGAAATGAAGCTTTTCTCGTTATTCAATCTCTACTATTGCTTGTGATTTTGTCAAAATATTCACCATTTCTTGAGTTTTAATGTGTTGAATTTTGGAGTTATATTTCCCATTTCCTTACATTGTTTCCCTTGAAAATAGAAGTTAAGCTTTGAGATTCTTATTCGATGATGTGGGTTGTACTCAAAATATTTCTATTGTAAGAAAAAATTGCTGCTATTTTCCTTATCATGCTCTATTTTTGCTATTTCATCAAGTTGCTTTCTTTGCGAGCTTGGGTGGCCCTTATTCCACCCTTTTTCAATTGTTGGCAACATCCATTGTTGATAGTAAAGCATTATGACTTTGGGTTTAAGGTTTTGTGTCTTTACTTGCATTAAAGCTCATGATTTGACCTGCATACTCACGTGCTTTGTTTCGATTACCAAAATGACCACTTTAAACATGCTTATGAATCTTCTTACTACCGTCAAGAATGGAGGAATCACCTTAAACATTCACATACCCTATAACTATTGGTAATAGTTTTTCGTAGTTGTGAGAGATCATTAGTCTTGTTTCCTCTGTCTTGCAAACTATGTAATTGTAGATGCACTTTACCTTTGTTCAATTTCAGATTCCATCAATATTATCCATTATTGAGGTAATCGTGCATTCATATTCAAATTTGGTCAAACAGATTAATGAATATTTATTTATATGTTTGGATTTGTATCTTATAATTCAATATGTCTAGTCTGGTTCTCCATATTCATTACATTTTTTCCTTTGCTTTCGAGTATAGATCATGTGGGTTGATCCGAGTAGCTCGACTATCATGGTATTGGCTATTTGCATAACCACCGAAATTTTATCTTTACAATTTTGACACTTCATAGATTTGCTTGATCATCTTTATCTTGATTTTAAAGTATTTGTAATATACTTTGATAATTGTTTTCATTTTGATCTATGACTGCAAATTTTTTCATGAGTGTATCAGTAATTGAAATTCATTTGAAGAAATGTCTGATCTAAAATTTGATTTGTATCCCCTATACTCTGCTTTGTGTGTTTTTGGATTTTACATATTTCCTTGATGATTTAACAAAAGGTGCTCAATGTAGAACTATCCTTATTTTATATGCAAAGAGACTTGCATCTTTATAAACCGTATTGGGTTTCAAGCTCTTTAATCAGTATGCACTTGGAAATGTGAAATCAACATCAATCTTCCTTTTAGTTCATACTTGACCATATTCTGTGAGCAATAAATTTGAATGGCTATAATTTTCTTGAATCTGCATACTTGTAGATTAGATACTTATTTTTGTGCTCAATGTTGTTTCATATTTTAAATTATCTAGATTACCTTCTTGTGATGCACCATTGGATGATTAACTATAAAATCCATTTTTCAAGTTCTTGGTTTAATGTTGGAAATGATATTTTCTTTTGAAGGATAACATTTTGTTCCATGGGAACAACTTAACATCACCATTTGTGTCCCTTAAATTATTTATATTGAACCTATTGTGTTGTTGATGCTCTCTTACCTTGAACAAAATGCATTTGTTGTAGTTCACCTCCATTGTAGAATGCTTGATCCTTGTGCACTTTGTGTTTTGAAAGGAGCATCTGAAAGGGACTTGATCTTAATCTTGATGTAATTTTTATAGCTCATTTCACTGAATTCATATGCAAATTTATCCTAGAAACTGAAACTCCCATTGTTGAGATGATGATCCTTGTTGAAGACTTGCTGAATTTATGTAATTACATGCCTGGTATTTGCTTTTTTCTTTGAAGCTTTGCTAACTGCAACCTTATTTTTGGGTCATTGATAAATCAGTATTTGCTACTAAAATTTATAAATGAATCTTACACACTATGAATATATGAGTAAGTCTCTTTCAGTTGAATTTTTGTACCTTATACTTTTAGCTAGATGATAATAGATGTATATTATTTATGTACTATCTGCAATCTCTTGTCAAGAAAGTCCATCTGTTTTATTTTTTCATGCTTTCTAAAAAATGACATTCTGCTTATGAAATCCTTTTGTACTTG
Source organism: Taxus wallichiana var. yunnanensis (assembly GCA_018340775.1). Lineage (NCBI taxonomy): Eukaryota > Viridiplantae > Streptophyta > Pinopsida > Cupressales > Taxaceae > Taxus > Taxus wallichiana. The sequence continues at coordinate 842,333,772 of CM031240.1, forward strand.
CTTCTGATTCAACTGTACTATGAGATGTTCTTTCATCCTATAGATCATGCCTTATTTGAGTAGTTGCTGTAGATTTTGATATTCATTATGTACCTTATACTTGATTGTAATTTGATGAAAATTGATATTTTCTGCTTGCATTTTCCTTTTCCTGGAACAACTCATAAACTTGTACCATCTAGATTCCTTTAAAGCAAGTATTTCCTTTTAGTACAATAATCATTTATGCAAAAGATTTTTGCTTTCTTCATCTATTACCTGTACTTGCACACTTAAGATAGTTAGAAAATAATTAGGCTTTTTGGCCTCTCTTATGTTCTATAGTTTTTCTTCTCTCTTTCTTCTTTTGTAATGATTCTTGGAATCATATGTGTTCTTTGTAGAGAATACTGATTTATCAATTTTGTATCTATCTCTGGATGTACCTTATGCTTATGATATTTAGAAATCCATTTGCATGTAGTTAGACAGTACATGAGTATAGATCAAACCTTGAGCTCAATATTGATGTCATTTTTCAGGTACACTGTGGTTGCTTGCAATACGAATGAAAGATGGAGCTAGAACTGGAGACAAGAAGATTAGAAGAAAAACCAAGGCAATGATGGGTTTCTTCTATACTCTTTTACTTTTAACTTTATGCACATGTACTTCTTTCTTCAGTAGTTATGAGTTACATCCCACAGTTTGTGTGGGAAACATTGAATTTCTTCATGAATAAATAACATTAATTTATGTAACTAAGTTGTATACTTCTTTCTCGCATTCATCTTTTATGATGGATATTGATTGTATAATGAAATAAACAACTCAATCACATAATTAAATGTATTTAAACATGCAAAAGTAATGAGTTTTGAGGTACATGTAACTTGATAATGAACTCACTTTCATGTAAATCAGTAACTTTGTTTGTTGTTCTGGATTTAACATTTCACCTAAATCATGATTCCTACTTTCATCAAGTAAAAGCATTAGTCCTTCGAGGATTTTGTGTTTCCTTGCTGAATATGAATATGAAATGGTAGTCTATGTGAGGTGCTACATTTTGTAACAACACACATAGCTACAAATTACATGTAGTTAATCAATTATCAGAATCAAAACACAATAAAATTGTAATGCATCCCCCTAGTTAGGTCCATTTCATCAATTCCTTCCATCGAAAACAAAGTTTTGAGTTGCCCATTTTGCACGAGTGCAAAAATGGTCAACAATACCCTTGACTTGTAATTATTTCTAAATATTATTTCAATGGAAGTGTGGGTATGTATTCAAAGTGTATGACATTTAATCATACCATAGAGCATGTTGTATTACTTCTCCATTATGTTGTAAAACATCTCCTCTTTTACTCTTGAAAATGTAATATAAACAAGTGGCAAATGGAAGGGTTAGTTTGTTGGATCCACTTCTTGAAAAGAAATTTTGTGGTGTTACAGATCTTGGTTCTTCCATATTCAAGTAAACTTGAACTCTTATTATAGGAGCATAGTCATAATGTTCTTGATTTTTTTTCCAATGGGAAAGAGAGTTGTTTTTCTTTGCTTGTTTGGTATTGCAAAAAAAAAATGGAAGATTTGGGGTAAGGTTAGTCCTTTGAAAAATAATAGTGAAAGGGGTAATTGTTTGAATGGGTGGTTGTTTTTCTTAATCTTGCATTAAAGATAAATAAATAAATGAAATGAATGTAAATAGAATGCATTATAGAGATTCCTCTTGGTTTATTTGTTTTGTATAATTGATTTAGAGTAAAGAATCATGCGTAATAGCTCTTTAAGTTTCTAATGATGATTTTAATTATTTAAACTATGAAATAGAAAGGGGTAGTTTTTCCAGAATTCATTTCTTATTAAATGGTTGAAAGAAACATAAAATTTTGAAAAGTAGTTGCAAATCATATCCATTTTTTTGTGAAGGAAAATGTTAGTAATCATAATTTTAAGAATGAGTTTGTTCATTGGTTTGGATTTTTTTAATGATTTCTTATGAAATTGGGTTTTAGAGTGTTTTTCTTTGTCTTTATTCTAAAATCCCTTAAAAACTTGAATCTTTGTATTTACACATAGATGGATTATATATAAATTTATTTGTTTAAATATATATTTATATAAATTTTTAAATGATTATATAGTTATAAATCTAATCGTATTTATAAAGAAAAAGAAAAGGAAATCGAATTTTTATGCTTCTTGCCTTTGTTTGAGTATGGGCAGATCAATTTTGAAACTAGATATAAATATACATATATTAAGTGAGATTAAAAAAACAAAAATAACTAGACTCGAAATCAATTTTTACACAAAAACTTGTCCATATATATATATATATATATATATATATATATATATATATAATAAGTTTGAGTTGAATCACTAAGAGTGTTATTAGACAAAAGAATACAAAAAAATGGGAGGTGGTTGTGACTGCACCCCTTCCCCTACAACCCCATATTCACACAAATGGGGCTCCCATGCCCCTCATAAAACCACCACTCCCCATTACCCTTCTCCATGCGATGGGCCGCCTGCTCCTCCCCGTGTTATCACCCAAAACCATTCACAGCTTGTAGACAATGGGTATGGCTGCCCCTTTTCACTAAAACCCTATCCCCCGCCTTGTACCTCCATTGCATTTTGTATGACACCCTTGTTGACTTTGATTTGTGGCCATAATTGGCCCATTTTAGCTCAAACATATAAATATTAGATGTGTTGGTGTGTGTGGGTGTGTGTGTGTGCGCGTGCGTGCGTGCGTGTGCGTGCGTGTGTGCATGCGTGCGTGCGCGTGCGTGCGCGCGAAGTGCGTGCGTGTGCGTGCATGCGTGTGCGTGTGCGTGTGTGTGCGCACGCGCGTGTGTGTGTGTGTGTGTGAATATAAGCATTCATAAATCCCTAGAGTTGCCACAAAAAAATAGAAAATTTAGATCTTTGTATTTTTCATTCTAGAAAATAAATAATGTTGAAAACCCTAGCTAGGGTAGAAATAAGAAAGAAAATATATATATTTGTGTTCCTCCATCCAAATCGGGTGAGTGTTGAAATAGAACTCTCAAGAATAAATAAATAAAAGGCATGATCTCCACCGTGTACATAGGAAAAACTAAATGAAACAAATAAAAGGAGATAATAAACAAAAGACAAGGTTCTAAAACTCATAAGGAAATTTAGGGCTTCTTTTTAAGTGACATAATATCTATGGCTTAAATTCTTTTAATCTAAGGGTGGATATAAATCCCTCACAACCCTTTAAGTTGTGGGTTTTAAATTGGCTTTATGGGGTGAAATAAATAAATAAATGAGTATTACATGGGATGATTTTATTCTTAGGGTAGATAATTATTAGTGGATGACCTTTGGGGAAAAACAAATTAAAAATGACCCTTGTAGAATAATTGAGTATTATTCTTTTAATGGGTTGATTTATATTTTGGGGACGATTAATAAAGTATGATACTTACTAATGGTTGATTTAATTTAGGGAATGGATAATTATTATATGAACTTATTAAATAAAATAGTTATGGTCTAATTAACTAAAAGTTAATACGTATTAAAAAAATAGACCAATTTTTAGTTTTCTTTGGGTGTATTTTAATGTCATAATATTAGGGAATTACATTTGGTATCGAGCACATGTTCGCATACCATATGCTCTAGATAAAAATTTAGAGTAATTAATAATGGTTAAAGTAATAAAACAATTATTCCAAACTATTTCCACAACCACATTCATAATTATAACATACCATTTCATTTCCTACACATGATGGCATATGCGAGACTACGATCCGTTAGGGACTTGGGACGTAGATCACCAATTCCCGAGTCATGTGTCCTTGAGCTTTGACCATAGATATTAGTAGCACTTGAAGTTGATAGGTGTTGTGCAGGCAACACCTTACGCCACCGCATGAGCCGATAAAGGTGTATGTTCATCGGGGAGAGGACACATCGCTTGACAAGGGCGCACACCCGGAGCCTCATCGGCCACGACACCCCAAGATAGGAGAGGTCTCGTAGCTCTTTTGTTCACCGTGAGAGAGTGTCCTTGCATCGTCAGTAGCCGCTCTCACATCCTTGATGGGCTATTTCAAGATGGATGACACCATTCACCGGAGGTGGAGGTTATAGGAATGTCACGCCATGATCGTGATGTAGGTAGCGTGATTAGAGACCTTCTTCATTTATATTTGTCTACTTACGGTGGCACTACTGATGGGTTTAGGGCCGAGTCATGTCTCCTCAATCTTGACAACTACTTTGGCTTGCACTCATACGAGAGCAAAGTGTCAAAGCTAGATTCGTTATACACCTCCTCCGTGGCGCAACAGGGCATATGGTGGAAGAATGAGGAGTGAAAACTCCACCGACTAGAGAAAAAGTTACTTGGGAGCTATTTGATGAGTGCTTTAGAGCACACTATATTTCTAAACATTTCATGTAGAGAGGATTGATGAGTTCCATGACCTATGACGGGCTCATGCACGCATGTGAGCGCAATACGAGAGCAGGTTTATGGACTGTTACGATGAGGACTCCTGTAGGATGGGAAAGTACAAGTTAACATATTCATTTGGGGTCTAAATGTATATATAGTTGGGGCGGTTAGGATGGTATCTCCTCCTACACTTAATAAGGTTGTAAAGAAGGCTTACCTAGGCCGAGAGAACAGGACCAAGGCACGGGAGCACGAGATAAATACAGGGGGAAAGTATCGGGAGAAGATGCAAACATTGGAGGATCAAAGGTCACGAGGTACAACACCGCCCCCTTTAGGAGGATTTATACCTCCACAACCGGTATCGATGCCTCCACAACACGGACATCAGTAGTCACAACATCATGCTCACCAACAATAGAGAGCTAGGTAGATGCAGAGCATTTAGAGATGAGGAGCTGTTGGTGGGGGTAGAGATAGGAGACAAGGTACCCAACAAGTACAGCCAGCTCACACTCAGTAGTCTGCTAGGGTCGAGCTAGCAAGATCAATGCATCGAGTATATGAGGGACCACTTCGAGAGAGGTGCGGTAGGATGTCTCATTTGTGGGTCCCATGATCATTATATGCATGTGTCTCGCACAAACCCACCACCATTAATGAGACAGAGAGCTCCCATCTCTGAGAAGATAGTGGGAGGCGTTGGACATGTACATTGTGTCTACATAACGATAGATAACCATCGGCTGAGCATCAAGCCACCGTTATCAAAATGACATGTACTATTATAGGTATTTTTTCTAAGTTATTTTTTATTCAGTGCATTAGATACATTTATATTTCCATCTGTAGTGGACCGGTGTGGGCTAGTGATGGCTAGGTATCCAGATAGTTGGCAGACAAGCTAGCCTTTGAGGTAAAACTTGCACTAGATACCTTTGTGGAGAGTTTTTTACTTGACTTGGGAGTATTCTCATCCACCTTGGACCTTTGGGTATTGCCATTAGGATCCTACGAGGTCATTCTGGGCATGGATTGGCTCGAGTCACATTGGGCCAAATTAGATTGTAGAGAGAAGATCATTGAGTGTCGGGATGACCTTGGGCACTCGGTTGTTATCTCCGGATTTAATTTCATGTCTCTTTGCATATGATCTCGGCTAAGCAACTCAAGCAGCATGTGCAAGGGTTGTCGGTTATTTTCTATAACTATCAACGACCGATCGGAGAGTACTACGAACATTCACCTTTTCATGATCATGTAGTATTAAGGAGTTTGCGGATGTATTTCCAAGTGAGCTTCTTGGGTTACCGCCTCGTAGAGAGGTGGATTTTACTATAGATCTAGTACTAGGAGATGCACTAGTTTCTAGGGCACCTTATCAGATGACGAATCCAAAGCTTCATGAGCTCAAGATTTAGTTAGAGGAGTTGTTGAGAAGGGCCTTATTCACCCTAGTGTGTCCCCTTTGGGAGTGCAAGTCATTTTTGTAAAGAAGGATGGTTCACTCGGGATTGGTGTTGATTTCAGGTATCTTAACAAGGTCACAATTAAGAACTATTATCCACTTCCACAGGATTGATGACTTGTTTGATCAGATGAGGGGTGCCAGAGTGTTCTCTAAGATTGATCTCAAGTCAGGATATCATCAGTTATGCATTGCAGATGCAAATATTCACAAGATAACTTTCCGCACTCAATATGGGCATTATGAGTTCACGATTGTCCCTTTTAGCTTGACCAATGCCCCGTTGTCTTCATGAGCCTCATGAATGAGGTATTTAGGACCTTTTTAGATCAATTATTTTTGTGCTCCTTGATGATATATTGATTTATTCTCATTCTGAGGGGGAACAAGAGGAGCATTTTAGGCAGTACTATAGGTTTTGACAGAGAAGAAGTTATTTGGGAACTTGGATAAGTGCGCTTTCTTTCGAGATAGAGATTTAATACTTGGGTCACATCATTTCAGGTGAGGGTATCTCATTAGATCTCTCTAAGATTCAAGCTATTCTTGATTGGCCAATGCCCACATCAGTTACTGATGTGAGGAGTTTCATGGGATTAGTAGGGTACTACCATAGGTTTATACAGGATTTTTCTAGGATTTCACATCCTATTACTATTCTTCAAAGAAGGGAAGAAATTTGGTAGGTCGGAGAAGTGTGAAAAGGATTTTTGGTTGTTTAAGGAGAGATTAACCATGGTTCCTATTTTATCATTTTCGGATCTGACAAAGGAGTATTTGGTTTGCATTTATGCTTCACTAGAAGGTCTGGGACTAATTATTATGTAGGAGCATCGGGTTATTTCCTTTTATTCATGTAAGCTCAAGGATTATGAAATTAATTATCATACTCACGACTTGGAGCTTGGAATATTTATTCACACTCTAGTGCATTGACATCATTTCCTTTTGGGTAGTCCATTCATTTTGAGGATTGATCATTTTAACCTTCAAAGATAAATTCTCATAGCCAAACCTCAATGCTCCCCAATGACATTGGATGAATTTCTTATGTGAGTATGACATGGAGGTTCAATATATCAAGGGAAATGAGAATGTCATTGTAGATGCATGTAGTAGATGATGACATGTGACTGATCCATGACATTACAGTAAGATTTGTGGGGTAGTATTCTTCAACATCTTCTAGGGGATAGGTTACATGAGGGTGCTAGACAAATGTTTGAGCCACGGGGTTTGTTAGAGGGTAGATATTCGGGGTGTGTTTTAGAGGCGGATGATCTACTCTAGTTTCATAGGTACATCTATGTGCCTAATACAGTGATCTTCGTAGCTTCATTCTTTCAAAGGCTCATCAAGCCCCATATGCAACACATCTAGGAGTGAAGAATATGCACACTGATTTGAGAGAGAGATATATTATTGGTTGGGTCTTCGATGGGATATAACAAGTTTTTAGCTCATTGTTTTAAGTATCGGAGGGTCCAGGCCAAGCATTCTCATCCCGTAGGACTCTTATATCCTCATGATATTCTTGAGTGGAAATGGGACGTTATCTCCATGGATTTCATTGTCGAGCTCCCTATGTCTTCTTATCATCATAATGCCATTATGGTCACTTGTGGATAAGGTAACAAAGGTTGTGCACTTCTACCAACCAAGGTCACCTATAATGCACAAGCCATCACCAAAGTGTTAATGAAGGACATTTTCGATTACACGAGATTCTAAAGATCATCATCAATGACGGTGACACCATTACACATTAGATTTCTGGACTTCCTTTCAGCCGCTCACGGGAACACATATTAATTTAGTTCATCATATCATCTAGATACAGGATGGACAAGATCGATAGGAGTTAATAATGTATTAGAGGATATGTTAAGGATGCATGTGATGGACCAAAGAAAAAGAAGTGGGAGGATTACCTATATCTCGTAGATGTTACATACAACAACAAATATCACAGTTATATTGGTATGAATTCCTATCAGGGATCTATATGGATGTCCTCAGGACACCTTTGAGCCGGGATAAGCTAGATGACATGATTGTACTTGGGCCACCTACCTTCGGGATTTGGAGCAACAAGTTATACCGATTAGGCAGTGTCTTGAGCGGGCTAGAACATGTTAGAAGGCATATGTAAACACCAAAAGGATTGATCATCACATTGCGGTGGGTGACAAATTCTTCTTGATGGTTCATCCACATAAGATCCCAATTCACTATGGAAAGGGTTCTAAGATTTCACCTCGTTTTGTAGGGCCATTTGATATGTTAGAGGTCATAGATCAAGTTGCCTACCGCTTAGCTTTTAAACCACACCTTTGATGGGCCCATGATGTGTTTCATGTTGTTTTATTACATAGATATGTATCTCATATCTCTCACGTATTGGATTGGTCACCTTACAGGGTGGAGGATGGAGGATAGTGGACACTCGCAATCCATGTACATCCTGGAGCACCGGAGATTGGCCCTTTGGGGGTGATACTTGGACCAAGTTAGAGTGCAGTGGAACAAATATGATGAGACAACAACTACATGGGAGGATGTTACACCATTGAGGGATCGGTATCCCAATCCAGTGACTTCCAAGAGGAAGTATAATTTTAGGAGAGGGGATGTAGTTCCCACCCTTTTCTTACCATAGTTTCTTACTAACTCATTACTTCTAGTCGATTTTGGACATGGTTTATAGCTCTATCTAGATATTATGTTATTTCATTTAGATATTTTGATGGCTCATGTGATGGCTAGGGCATGATGCGCCAATCTAGTACTGATTATTATCATAGTTTTATTTTAGCACATGATTTTGATTTCCAACAGTAAATGATATAGTTGATCATATTTAACCTATGATTGATTTATGTTATCATTTCATACTTTGATAGCATATTATCATGATTATGTGGTTGGAGCTCATAACTTGTTTAATTATGGATACACATTGATAGTATATGATCATCATGGGTTGATATGTATTATTGTGTTGTTAGCATGCTAACAATGATTATTTACCGTCATTATTTATCATCATTATTTATTGGGCAGGTATTTTTAATGTTTGCGGTGAGTGTGCAGATTATAGGGTATAGGAAAACATGGGTTTCAAGGCGGTAACTCAAGATGCACAAGTGGGTGATTGGACCAAGCCTTCAAGCCTTGCATGATTGATTGTAGCCTTGTGTGCGTGTTTTGTGACGTAAATTTTAAGGGACACCATGGGTGATTCTGAAATTTGTAATTAATGTAATTATGTTTTATTAGTCCTTTGTAAACTAGTTTGGAGGGTCCAATAGTCCCCACTTGTATTATAAGTGTATTCGATTAATTATTTTTATTTTTTGAAGGTTGGGGTCACATAACCACCACTTGGGTGGGCCCCATAACCTCCATTTTTGTGCCATTTAGATAAACTCATAATTGGGCTAAAAGGGAAATTTTAATGGGCTTTTTAATCTTTGGGGTTTTCTTTTAATGAAAATGATCCCTTAGACCCTACATATGGGTAGTGGGCTTCATTCCTTGGTCAAATGGGAGTTTTCCTCCCATTTGACCTCTCCAAGTGATTATTCTTGTAAGAATGGTTGGGTTATGTGTTTCTGAAAATTGTTTGATGTTTGACTTACTAACATTTAGGGGAATTTGGGGATTAGTTCATAAAATGATTTTTTTACTCTCTTTTATTTTTTGGAATCTTGGGTTGGGAGAAAGAGAAGGGTGACACATATCACCCTCTCATTTGGGAGGATATTTCCTTTCTTCTCTTCATTACCTCATTATGGAGGAGGAAAAAGGATTTTTCCTTGGGACTTAGCATTTTGGATTTGGGAGTTGAGCTTGGAGCTTTGGATTTGGAGTGGATTGGATAGCTTAGATAATGTTGACATTTTTCACACCCCGTGCAAAAAGGTCAACTCAAAACTTTAAGTTTCTCGAATGGTCGAGTTAGAAGTTTGACTATGTTTCGGGCAGCCATCTCGGAAGGGGATACAATTTTTAATTGTTTGGTTTTGGACAAGATTAGAATGCCATGCATCAAATTAGTAGCTGAAAGTGTTTCCCCAGAAGGCAACACTTTGCGTATACCACCTCTCCAATGTATCATCTTCAACAAGACAGTGCAGTAGCCTGGGAAGACTATTGCAAGGCCTTGGTGAAGGCGGGAAAGATAACATATGCAGGGTTTCACATTCTAAAGTATCAGCCTCGATCACAGTTTGAAGCATGGGAAGGTGCATTTTTACAAGAATTCTACATTTTCAATGAGCATTAAAAGAGAAAAGATATTTTGTTAGAGCTCAATATTTCATGCTTGTTGTATTCACAAAGCATTAAGCAGATGGATTTTCAAGAAAATGAACTTGATATCAAACAATACAAATGAATAAAATGTCAGAATATCTTTTCTAGATTCACTACAACAAAGTGAATTTACTACATCTCAAGCATACAATCTATATAAAGGACAAGAATATTTACAAATCATGAGTTCAAGTATACAAATGATTCAAGTACAACTCAAGTCATAAATATTTTTTTAGATCAAAGAATCCTGATGTGAAGTATCTTTCCAGAAATGTGCACACAAATTATATTCAACTATCAAGTTTAAGCAAATACAGATTTCTAGAAATACAATTAGGAAGTGATATCATCATCTACATTGAAGGAATAACAGTGCTCATCAATAGATAAATGATCAAATTTTCATGCTAGCAATAGGATTCCTGTGAACAACTCATAAGCAGAATCAGAGAATGACAGAGTAAGATGACATCATTGCTATTAGAATGGAGCTATTGATCAATATAAAAGGTACAACCATATAGATACAAGAATAGAACAATTTTTGATGAAACGAGTAAGGATACAAGTATATCTCTTGTAGAACCAATGAACATCAAAGAAAATAGGTAAAGAATTGCTCATAATAATGTTATCAAGTTGCACATAATAGGTGATATGAAGTATCAAGCCCATATTAAAGTCACATGTGGTGTCTACCACTTTAACTGATGACAGAGTAAGCATTAAATTCCTCTAGAATAACCAAGAAGGGTTTCGAGTACATATTAATGAGATTTTGAAGCAAGTAGTAAGAAAACTAGGAAAATTGACAAAGCAAAAAGAGTGAATAATGCTCAAAACCTCAAGTTTCAAAGCAACAAAGACGATCAAATTTAGGGTTCAATATTGTCACATTTCGTGAGGTCAAATGTTACGAAACATGATCAAGCACGAACTAGGCATGTTCAAAATAGACAAGATTCATATTTCTTTTGGGTGAATATTGAACTAGAATAGGAAAGAAAGCTTACCTCCATACCCTCAACAATGACAGCCATAGCAGAAGAAATTTACAAGAAAACCTGGAGCTTCCAGTATGGCTGCCATAATGGAATAAGATAGATCTCAAGCTCCAAGTGACGGGCCCAAATAATCTTGAGCAATGCACCCAAATCTCACCAAAGCAAGTAAGTTCAGCCAGGTTTAGTAGAAGTATGAAAATCAGTAAAAATTTAGGAATAATTGCATAAAAGATAGTGTTGACTAGAATTATACACAAAAAAACTGGAGGTTTATCTTTACCTTCCATGGCAACAAGTCATTTTTACATATCTTTTCAGCTTCTCAAGAGCTTTCAGGGTCCAACAAATGACCATTCACATAAACATTTTAGGTCTCAAATCTCAAATGCCCAAATCAAATCCCTCATCAAGCTACAACAAATAATGGCCTTCACATAGCAGAAGCAGAAGAAATCATAGTTTATTTGTAATTATTTCCAAATGTGTGTCGAACTAACAAAAACTCATGCATAAAATTATAACCCGACTTATGAGTAAAGCAAATACTAGGCCCAAATGGACCAGATCTGATACTGTTCGAAGCCCAAAGTAAATGGCATCAGACATAAATAACGGATGGAAATTTGTGGACTTATTAGATATTAATGAAAATAGTCATGGTTCTAGATCTAGAGCAGCTCAAAACCCCAACCCCATAAAATTCCCAGAAATAATCGAACCACAAAGCTCAGAACAAGAGTTTCAACAAATAATGATGGCGGTCATAGAAAATGTGTAAAGCTTTATCTTTCATAGTGAACTGTCATTAGCAGAGGAAAATAACCAAATTCAAATATGAATCACCAAGTAGAGAAACCCCATCATCGGAAAGTACACAAACCTGAAGCTTCATCTTCCTTAGTGGTGACAAAGAAATTTTTATACAAGGCTTTCATCAAATAGCCTTGCACAGAGGATATCAGAGAGCTTCAAGATTTTACAATGACATTTAGGCTAACCCAATACCTCCCTTTTATGCACAGTACAAATCTTCAGGATGAGACACAGCCTGAATATAGAAGAGAGTATTAGAAAAATGTATTAAAACTAGAGATGATACAATTTTAGAGGCAAGGAAATTCACCCTTTGGGGTTGAAATTTTCAAACCTTTAAAAAATATTTAAGTGCAGGGAAGAAACAATCACCCTTATGGAGACCAAGTTTGCAGAGGATAGAGTTCTAAACGTACAGAAAATGGAAACTCAGCTCTAAAATAAAAGAAAAATGGTGGTGGGTTTGGTGGAATGGGATCAAATCAAGGAAAACAATAACTCCCACAAACAGAAACAATGGTGGCTATGAGCTCAACCAAGTTCAAAAAATAAGGACATCCATAAACACAAAAATCAAAAGCATTTTAGCTGTGATTTCTACAAGGTAAAGCTAGAGTTTGAATCTCTAAACGCACAGAAAATGGCGAAATACACAGAGAAATGATACCTGAATATTAAATAAAATCTTACCAGTTTTTGCATAATACAGAGCTCCAAAATGTGCCCAACACTTTCATCTTGTGCACATTACGAAGCTATAGAATGCACAAAACCCTACTGTATGATATCAGAGTTTTATGAGCTTCAAGCCAGAGTTTCAATGAAGAATCCATATCAGAGTTTTTACAGATCAGCTAGTAATGAAGCAAATGCACAAGATTTGAGCCATCTTTGGCTTCTCAATAGCAAAGGGGAGCTAAACGAACTCCAAAAACCTCAAATGGCCGCTTTAGGAAAGTTTTGACATCTCACAAAGAGCTTAAACTTCACTAAAAGCCTTCATTCGATCTCGGAAGCTTCCAAAAATGTCGTTTAAAGTACAAAATATCAGGGAATATGCCTCTATCAGTGAAAAGAAAAATAGAGCTTCAGAAATCATCGATCATGGCGGCTAAGTAAAATTTTGACAAGGCTTCTCCCACTCAGAAAAAGCTTGTGAAATGCACAAAATATTAGGGTTTCAATGCCTTTCTCCCTGCTTAACTCAATGAGTCAACTAACTCAAACCTAGAGTCCAAAGGTTCATACGTGTCTTTTAAACAAAAACCATAATCCAATCCATGGTTAGATCTTTTCACTGAAAATCATAAAGGGTCAGTCCATCATGGGAGGGGACTTTTCTTTTGTTTTAAATCATTGTGTTTTGACCTTAGTTTATACTATGGTCTGTAACTTTAAATATCCAAATGGACCGAGAAATGATCAAATTTTGACCTTTGAAAATCAAAAGTATATGCCCATGATTAGAGGACTCAAAGCACATGGTCTATGAGGGACCTTATTATAGTCGAAATATTTGTGTTTATTGCAAATATACATGGTTGAGGTGGAAAGTAAAGGCAAGGTAGCATATAATTGACCTAGTCAAAGTGAAAAGGCCATATGAATATAAGTGTGCATGTACTCAGGTGGTCCCCACAGTGGAAAGGTTAGAAAGCAAACAATGGCAGTATGTGCACAAGAGTCAATTTCACATAAGACCACAAGAGGACAGAATAGATGTCAACATCAGAGCTTGTAAGTAGATGGAATACATGGGTGAATACCTTGCAAAGTACTGCGAATAAATGAATTATTTTTTCTCACATAGAGAGGTTATACTTTGCATTTACATCCAAGGGGTAAGATTAAAGTGCCAATTTTATCATTGTAAGTGGATCATTACAAATGTCACATCAAACAGTTGAAGACAAGTTACATGCATTAGAGAATACTTGTTCATCAAACAAAGCTTATTATTAGCTAAGTTATTCATCCAACCTTGTTAAAAATAGAATAGTCAACTGTAGTTTGATTGGGTTGTATTTTTGTAACCAAGGCTATTAATGCCTCATTGTATTAGCATGTTTATTTTATTCCTTTATTTATTCATGATAAAGGATAAAAATAGGATGCGTTGGCGAGTAAAAATTTGAGTCTATTTTTAGGAAGGGTGGGGTGAATAAACTTGCTATATATATTGTGTGCAACTGCAAGGCACAAGGAGAACTTTTTGGACACACGAGTCTTTGAAGCAATTTTTTTCCAGCTTTTCCCTTTGAATGAGAATTGATTTCTGCATTTCCAATTATTTTTAATGTTATGTATACCTTATTATTTCTTTTGAATGTCAAATTCCTTGATTAATCATCTTACCTTACCGCAAATTTATTCATTTATGCATAATATTAGTGTGTATATTTATCTTAACAAGATTGTTGTGAATCATTCCCTCAATACATCAAGTATTTTGCCGTAATATTCTGCAGAAAACTATTGGTTTGTGCATCCGTAATCCATTCTCCAATATTTTTGCATGTATTCGATCAAAGCCCTCAACAAATTTGGTGTATCACCCCGGTTTTTTCAATCCATTTACAGGTCATCTTTTTACCCTCAAAACCCCAAAAAATTAGTTTAGGATACACCAAAAGGAACCGGCCTTAATACCGAGACTCGCCTCAAAATAGGTATACCCACAGACTGAGGTGTTTCCATTGTTTCTACAAAAGAGAGAGATCCAGAGCAAGCTTAGAACACTGTAGTAATCTCTCTCAGGGTGCACTTTCGCGAGATAACAAAGACTTGGAGAGCTATTTAAGGTAGGATTTTTGTGACTTATTTTGTTTTATTGTATGAATTTGAAGAATAAAATGGATGTTGTGTGTGACTGTGTGCTTTGAATGTTATTGTATGGTTATGATTTTGCATGTTTAATTTATTTTCTCCATCCATCATGTGCAAAAGTGATCTAGATTTAAGAGTAGTGTGGGGAAAGAGGAAGGGAATTTCCCTCTTTACCACATGGCTTGATGAAAAAGCCATGTTGGCATTCTTTATCTTTGTCCCCTCAAATAGTTTGAGGAGGGAAGGTTGTTCATATGGTTTGAACCTCCTTCCCCATCCTTGGAAAGGAAACCTAATGAGGTTTGAAAATCCTCCAAAGGAGGAATTTTGGTGCTTAGGAGGAGAAATAAGGAGGGCTTATGGAATTTTATTTTGTGGTTGGATCAAACTTTTGACATACTTGGATTTCTCATCCACTCTTCCCCATTGGAGGGAAAACATGGAGTTTTCTCCCCTTGTGTTTGGTGGTCTTTTTAGTGTTTTGTGTGTTGAAAGTTATTGCATTGTGTTGTTATTTCTTGTTCATTTCCTACCCACTTGTGCATACTTGAGGATTTATTTCCCTCTCTCCCATGGGCTTGGAAGGAGGTTAGCATGTCCTCTAATCTTTGGAGTTGCATGTAATGATGCCAATAGGTTGGGAGGTAACCAAGCCCTATCTCCTTGTGATTTGAAGATCTTATGAAGTGAAAAGCATGAAGATTATTAGCTTGAGGATTGTTGGTGAATACATGGAGACTTTGTCATGTTGATTCCCACATTTGGGGAAAGCTTTACCACTTGGTTTGCACTTTTGTTTGCAAAAATATGGTTGTATCCTCCTTTGTAAGTCTCCCATTTTGGGATGTATGTGTATCATGTTCAAGAAAGTGTTGCTTCAAAAGTTGTGTTATTACCTCCTTTGAACGTAGCTTGAAGGTTTTATGTAATGGATATAATCCTACTACTCTCCATGAGAGGAAATTTTATTGTTTTGATACTATATTTCCCTCATATTGTATTGATCTCCACCCTTGACTTGTAATTATTTGTAAATATTATTTCAATGGAAGTGTGGGTATGTATTCAAGTTGTATGGCATTTAATCATGCCTTAGAGCATGTTGTATTCCTTCTCCATTATGTTGTAAAATCTCTCCTCTTTTACTCTTGAAAATGTAATATAAACAAGTGGAAAATGGAAGGGTTGGTTTGTTGGATCCACTTCTTGAGAAGCAATTTTGTTGTGTTAAAGATCTTGGTCCTTCCATATTAAAGTAAACTTGAACTCTTGTTGTAGGAGCATAGTCATAATGTTCTTGATTTTTTTCCTATGGGAAAGAGATTTATTTTTCTTGCCTTGTTTGGTCTTGCAAGCATTGTTTATTGGAATATTTTGGGGTAAGGGTAGTCCTTTGAAAAGCATAGTGAAAGGGGTAATTGTTTGAATGGGTGGTTGTTTCTTAATCTTGCATTTAAGAAAAAAATTAAATGAAATGAATGTAAATAGAATGCATTATAGATATTCCTCTTAGTTTATTTGTTTTGTATAATTGATTTAGAGTAAACAATCTCATGTAATATCTCTTTTTGTTTCTAATGATGATTTTAATTATTTAAGCTATGAAATAGAAAGGGGTAGTTTTTCTAGAATTCATTTCTTATTAAATGGTTGAAAGAAACATGAAATTTTTAAAAGTAGGTGCAAATCATATCTTTTTTTTTTTGAAGGAAAATGTTAATACTCATAATTTTAAGAATGAGTTTGTTCGTTGGTTTTAAAACAATTTTTATGATTTCTTTTTAGCGGGTTTTATAGTGCTTTTCTTTGTCTTTATTCTAAAATCCCTTCAAACCTAGAATCTTTGTATTTGCACATAGATGGATTATATCTAAATTAATCTTTTTAAATATATATTTAGATAAATTTTTAAATGATTATATAGTTATAAATCTAACCTTATTTATAAAGAAAAAGAAAAGGACTTCAAAATTTTATGCTTCCTGCCTTTGTTCGAGTATGGGTAGATCAATTTTTAAACTAGATATAACTATACATATATCAAGTGAGATAAAATAACAAACACCAGACTTGAAATACTTTTTTACAAAAAACATGTCCCCGTGTGTGTGTGTGTGTGTGTGTGTGTGTGTGTGTGTGTGTGTCTATAATAAGTTTGAGACGAATCGGTGAGAGTGTTATTAGACAAAAGAATACATAAAAATGGAAGGGACAGCGGTGACCTACCTATGACCTACACCCCCCTGACAACCCCATAGATATATAGGGAAATATAGTATATAGTTATTTTGAACATCGTCCCTATATATGGAGTTATTATCCCGAAGTTGATCATGCATGAAATAATCTCGACCCAAGACAAAGATCCACGAGCTCCCTCTCAAGTCGTATATAGATAGGGCAAGATCCGATATATAGATAGGGGAGAGAAAGGAATATCTCCCATATATAGCAGATAAATATATAGAGGGGGATGAGTGACAACTAGTTCTAGTTCTCTTACTCACCATGGATATAGATCAACCAATGACCGGGTTGTATAACATAAAGAATGGATGTATCATGTGGTGATTCTCTACCTCTAGATATTGTTGCAAAGGTTGATGGTGACTCGAGAGAATGGGGCCCCTATCACCAACTAGATATGGGACAATGTGCTCAAGCGTGACTTTAGTAGACCGAGATGAGTGGATAGATATAGATATTGATTCATGTCATGTTATGCCCCCTAGTGAGAGATATGGGCAATGGATCATTCATGCACAGTGACATGTCTTCTCATGAGATGAGAAGCACACGATGTTACTTGATATTTTTTTGATAAACCCCTCACCATAGTTTCCCAAGATAGATATATAGGCGGCAACTAATATATTTACTGATGGCATGAAGACGATAGAGATAGAAGAGGATGTCTTGTATCTTATGATATATATATATGTGTGTGTGTGTGTGTGTGTGTGTGTGTGTGTGTGTGTGTGTGTGTGTGTGTATGCATGTATGTATATATGTATATATATATGTATATATATAGGGGCTAGGGCATCTATATATGTGGGGGTTAGGAGCTAGGTGACGAATGGGAGTCAATGAATAGTATCTTTGATCTATATCTATATGGGACTATGGTTAATGGGCCATAACCTTAGGTTTTTAGTTGGAAATAGCTCCAATGAGTTGACTTGTGTACCAAAAGTAAGGGATTCCATAATGAATGGGTGAGTAGGAGTTATCTAACCCAAATAGACACTAGATGACCCCTATCTGAATGAGAGGGGAGGGCGAGGGAGAGCCCTATGAGAGAGAGATGAGATAAAGGATAAAGAGAGCCCTATATCCACACAGATCCATTCTTCAGCCTATAGATCGGAGGCAGTAGAGTAGTGGGAGATGAATGAGGCCGCCTATAGATCTATCTGCATCCACACAGATCCGGCCGATCTATTCCCATATCTCGTGCATAGGGTGCCCAATTAGATATATGGTTATCCTGCAACCCTCCCATAGATCTCTATATGCGGTTTTGTTTGTTAAACTTCCCTAACCAACCCCCAAACCTCAACTCGGTTCTCTATCTATGGTACCCATTCGATGTGATGGATGTATGATAAAGCTCATGGATAGTCGGAAAAACTCATATATATATATATATATATATATATAGAGAGAGAGAGAGAGAAAATTCCATTGATTATTTATTGGGAAGATAATCGTTATTTTATTCTCATCTTGAAAGGATGAGAATCGAGATATAGATCAACTCTCGATTATACGAGAATCAAATCATTTTATAATCTAATCTCGAGAATAAAATCATCTTGAGAAGATATAGATATCGTGAATCAAATCATCTTATCTCACAAGGGTCGACCCTTATATAGACTTTCTATGGGGTGGGGGCGGCTTTATAGATATAACATTCTTTCATGAAGAATGAATCCCATCCAAAATGAGGAATGAATCTTGGTTCAAACATAGATAACGGGAATGATGAGTTCTATATATATTTATCGTTGTCTCCCATATCTATAGTTTAAGGTGCCCCTCATTCCCCCATGCCCATATATTATCAAGCACATAGAATAATAACATCCATCCACTCATCATCCATCACATCTACAATCCATCTATCTATCATCCTTCTATTATTAGCATGATACAACCAATAATCATATCATCTCACATTTATCTATAGTTGGAGTCCGAGGTCCTTTGTTCTAAGATTTTATTCTCATTGTTCCCGTTGGGTGTCTCAGTATAATGAAGCGAAATGCCCCCGATAGGTCTCTATATAGATAGTTAGATATATAGGAGAGGTAGGACTACAATGATTGGCAATTATTAGAACCTCACCCAAAATGAATGAGATATAAAAACCTCACCCAAAACAAGTGATATCTAAATAACCTCACCCGAAGCAAGTGAGATTTAGAAATTTCTCAAAACAGATATGATCTCGACCCTCATCCTATTTTCCCCCCTCACATCTATAGCCTCTCCCACCCCGATGTATTGACCAAAAGTTTATTCTCCCCCATAGATAGAGACGGAGAGGGAACAGAGCCTCCAAATATAGAAAACACATATATTTATATCTCACTCCCCTATATAGAGAAATGTGCCCTCCTGTAACCCCATGATCGATAGAGAGCAAACTCCATATACAATAGATTCTACTCTACACCACACTTTGGTGATATTTGCTCTACGTCCCCATCACCACCACAGAGCAGAGAATTATTCTCTCTCCCTATCAATCTATATATGGCTTGGTCAAATATGGTATTTGGTCACTAGTCGAATATCCGACCCCTATATATGTATTTGGGTTAGGGCTCCCCCATATAGATATAGAGGTGGGTTCATGTTTGGAATCCATATATATATAGGCTAGTTGAACCCATATATGGATAAACTATCTCGGGCCTTCCATATTTTTGAACTATCCTGGTCGAGACCCCTATCCATATCCCATTTTTGAGTTCATCGATAAAATGGAGATAACCAATCAAATTTTCATGTTGATGGACCTATTAAAATTCATCTTTCATTCTAAGTGTTTCCTTCAAAATGCCTTTTTGTGCCTTTTTGATAGGTTTGAAGGTTTCCTTTGCATTTTCATGTTTTATGTAAGATGTTTCCTACCCCTAAAACCGACACACTATAACCTTTTGGATTTTGGGTTCTAATTACATAAGAACATCTCCTCCTAAAAACACATGAATTTGTCATGTGTTTTCTAAACTTGATTCCCAAAACTCTACAAAGTATGTCATATTTTCAAGTTTTTAGTGCATCGGAACATGAGAAGTAATTTACATGTCTTATGTTTCCTTCTTTTCCGAACCCGATCCTCGAATCATTTTCCATATCTATTTTATCGAGTTTTTGAGTTCTGATTAAACATTTGCATGACATGTCTCGTACAGTCAAACTTCCACCCCCGTGCCAATACAATAAATTTTAGGGTGAATTTGGTTATTACTTAATGTAATTAATGTATTTCATTTATAAATAGGTGGGATTTCCACATCATTTGTACCTTGTACTTTTTACAATTTGGATTTCCCTCTTGCTTTCACATTGCATGAAACCCGATTGGTGTTTCTTGGTATTTTGAGTTGATTTTCTTGATTTCAACTTTTGGTTCATATTTTGGTAAGTGTTTACCCTTCTTGATTGATTCAAATTTTTATTTTGAGGGTTTTCATCTTGGTTTTCTTTGATTGGGGAGTTGTGCTTATTTTTCAAATTCTTTCACTCCTCACTTTTCTTTCTTCCCTTATTGTGATTTTTGTTTTACCTTGATAAGTATGTTCACACCAACTTGAAAAGTTTATAACCTTTTGACTTTAATATGGTAAAATTTTCTAAAGAAACAAGTTGGAAGAAGTCACTTAATGATTTTTAACTCAAAATAGCATTTCGGTTTTCCATTACCAAAGCAATTATCTTTCTCGATCTGACCCGTGAGTCAAAATTTCTAGTTGTTGAACATGACCTTTTCTCCACCAATGTTTCAAGTTTTGGGAGGTGCAAATCATGTTAAAAATTTTGACAAAGTGTCAAGATTTTTAAGTTGTAGAACATAGTCCAAACCTTGATAAGTGCATTGGGTTTTTCAAGCTATTTCAATAAGGTTTATTTTCCCACTAAAGTGTATCAAACTATCTAAGGTACTTTACATGGGTTAAAACTTGAATTTTCTAGGGATATTTCAAGAGATTTTGAAAAAAAAATTTTCAATTCATAATCCTTCATGTATGATTCAGGGAAGGGGAAGGGTAAGGGAGAAACTTCCAAGGAAATGAAGTACAAGTATCAAGGGGTCGGTCACCTCCCTCTAATATTGATTCCAATATTTATATTAGAGACACATGAAGTTAGGACATATTGACATGGAGGAATTTTTGTTCCAAGTTCAATGTTCCTCTTAGACTACATGGATGTAGTGTATCTTTCACAATGGGCTTACCTTGGTTTCCACCTTTCCAATCTCTACACAATGCCCCAAATCATTCTTGTTATTCTTGTCACTATGATATACCAAGTCTATTCGAGATCAAGTTGGAAATGTGGTCATTCTCTTAGAAACATATTATTTTGATGATCTTTTAAAGCTTCCTAATTTCACAACATATGTCAAAACAAATCCTAAGTCATCTCAACAAGCTTGGGATGACAACATGGCTCCAAACATGTTAACAAGAAATATCTAGTGAAACCTAAGCCTTTTGTGTCCAAGTTTCCCAAGACAATGCCCCAAAGTGACTTCATCCTTGAAATCGAGACATCATCATGCTTTTGAGAAGAGTGTTTAGACTCCCTGAGGCTAGAGAATTCCAAGGATGGATGTACCAATTTCTCACCATCATAAGAAAAATGAGCAATTCTTCGATTGGGGTGCATTCATCAATGACACAATCAATAGCCAAATGAGAGAAGTATTGACCATAGGGAAATTTTATATGATGTCATATGTTTTCTATGTTGAATATGGGATGAGGGTGTACCCAAGATTAGACATGGTGGGTCCAAGAACCTTCATATTATGTTTATAAGTATTATCCTCAGTTGTCCCTAAAAGGAAGCGAGACTCATTTCCGAGGGTTAATGATGTTTTCTTCTACAATGTCATCTATAGATTGGAACCCAATATCTCTAAGAAAAGGGTTACACGATGTTATGTGGAATGCAAGTCTCATTGGGGTTGCATATTCTTACAATTCCAAACATTCACCTATCTTCAGGTTAGAGCATTCCAAGGTTCCCCAACTCATCTTCCCATATTTCCAAGTGACAAATGGATCTCATGGAGTTGTTAAACAATTGTTAGATCTTCACAAGTTCTAACAAAGTAAAGCACAAGGAAAGGATTCATTTCCCCATCTCCATTGGAAGATATACATCTACACCTTATGTTTTAAAGACCAAAAATGTCAGCATAGAAATGCAAGAAGAAATCAAGAAGGTAATGCCTCTAGGTCAGTTTTGACTATCATGGCATTTCTAAAGGCCTATGGAACATTTTAGTTCCATGTTCTAAAGTTTGAGGACATTTGGGATAATTACATGGATGAAGTAGCCATTAGAGAAAGATAATAACAAATTAACCTTGGATGAGGTTAAAAATTTCAATCTCGTTGATGTTCCTAAAGGAGAAGTTGATGATGGAAATTTTTGAATCTATGTATGAGAAAATGGATGGTGATAATATGGGTTTTCCTCCAATCGAATGGTATGTTAAAGAATCTACATCCATTCAAGATAGAGCCACTCATATCCTCCTCAAAACCAACACTTGGTTATATTCATGGAATATTCAGCCTCAAGGATCCCCAATTCCCAAATTGCCAACCACTTCTTGCATCAAAGGTGGGTCCCTCCAAGGAAGAAAAAGATAAAGGTGATGAATATTTTAAAAAGTTCAAGTTCAAGTTTCTACAGCAGTGGGACCAAAACTCCTCCTCCTTCATCTGTTATCCCCACTTCATCATTTGTTGTGTGACTGACTTCTCCTTCTCCTCTCATACACACATGAGACATCAAGTGGAATTGTGGTTACTCAACCTATTTCCATCTTCCTCCCTCATCACTCACACGGTACCCATCATTACCATACATCCTAAGGAAACTCTTTCCACTCCCTCTTCTCCCCACATTTCCTCTCCTCCATCATCTTCTTCCTTGTGAATCTCATCAGCTCTTTGTCCATTGCTCCCTCTTCCCTCCATTACCCTCATCTCCTCTTGTGTCACTTATGTCAAGTGTATTCTCATCCCTTTCTCCCCTTTCAATTAGAATAGGTATGACTTTGGGATCTCCCCTCACAACCCAACTTCCTCTTCTTTTGTTGCTCCATTTTCCATGCCTTATTCTTCCTCCCACATCTTCTACCATGGTGACTGCCATCTTTTCCACTCCTCCATCCTTGGTAACCACTTTTATCACTCCACCAAGTACCACATTGATTATTATTGTTCCTCCCATAGGTACCCTCTTCCTTTGTTCCTCCTAACTAGCTAGCCAAACCCAAGGAAAATTTAAAAATCATCCTTCCTGAAGGCCTTTGATTTTAGTTCCTTGAAACCTGCACCCTCACACACATCCAAGAAACCAAATACCATTTCCCACATCACTATTGATGCATCCGATCAAATGGTTTGTAGATATCATTGTGCCTTACATCCTAATAATACCAAGGAGGATATATTACACCTTTAAGCTATCAAATAACTAAGGTAGCACTTGGGAAGGTTACCATTGAAGGTGCACACAATAGGATGTGCAAAAACCATGGACAATCTCTTCAAGAATCTCAAGGAAACTAAAGCTTCAAAATAGGAGATGAAGGAAAAGGTGGAATAATTGATGGATTTTTCTCTCAAGCTCTCCAAACCCACTCATATCCATATCCCTTCCCCTATCCAATCAACTTTGATTTCTCATTTGTGTGCTAAAATGGAAAATATCGAGTCAAAAGGGTAGGGAAGTGGATAGTTGATACAACATCTCCTTACTCAAGGAAAAAGATAATCAAGGATGTTGTGGATACCTACAATGACATTGAGAAAGTGAGGCTGATATTGATAAGATGAAAAGTGAACTCTTGGAAGAGTGTGGAAATTGGGAGTTGACATTGGAAGCTCTAAGCGAAGCTTAAAAAGGTTAGTTCTGATATCTTTCTTGGAGAGGAATTGTGGATGACAGGGACAAGAATTTTGAGTTTTGTAAAGCCATTGACTTTCTGGAGTCAAGATCCTTTAAGAATCTTGTGAAAATATTCAACAGCCAAAGAGGATGTAATTGATGCCACCAATGATATTGATGATGAACTGGCCAAGCTCATTAAGAATGTCTTGGATGATGGATTGAATATCCTACCTGTTGATGATATCTTCAAAAATTCCAGGACTTGGTTGAAAAAGAGTCTTCAACTGAAGAATATTTTGGCTTGGGAGCCATTGAAAAATTAATATTTATGTGAAAATGTTTTGAGAAACTTGTCTAAATTCATCAAGAAATATTAGAAGCTTCCAAGAAATATGGGTAATGTTTTCAAGACGTGTGATGTTCTTGAATCGATACTCCTGTAGACTAGATGAGAAAGAAACGCAAGATATGATTCAAAAGTTCTAGGAATTCCACCAAACAAGATGAGCTTGAAAAAGAAAATATAAATCTGATTGACAACTTGATCATTTCATTTTTTTTCATCAGATATGCTGATTTTTGAGATGTTGGAACATATTTTTGATTTTCAAGTTGACTGGGTCATTTTTTGTGAGAACTAGTCAAATGGACTATTAATGTGTATTTGCTATTTTTAGCATGTAATCAAACTGTTTCCCTTTTCTCTCCTCCCCTTCTCTATAAATGTAAAATGTTGTGGCATTGTAAAGGGTTGGATATTTTTGCAACATAGTATAGATCTTGGAGTTGAAAAGAGAGAAAAACTTTGTATTTTCAATCTGGATATTAAGGAATATAAGAGATATCTATTACAAATTGTGTGTTGTGGTATTATCTTCTTCATTTAAGGTATTGTTCTTATGTTCAATGCATTATATGGTTCTTTAAATTCCAATATCTTATTTATTGTATCTTCAACACATTATTACTATTTAATCTCATGTTAATATCTTTGGATCTACATTTTCCTAAGAGAAAGCACGTTTCTACCCATTCTTTTCTCATGCTTCTAACTTTCTATAGTCATTTTTTTCTTCCATTTTCATTCACCTTCCTTTCTATAAAGAATAAATCTACTAGGATGAGATCCCAACCCTGGATGGTTAGATTAGTGTAAGTATTGTAAATATTCTTTGGTGTGGTTAGATTAGTAATAAACAAGGCACCTCCCCTTTATCCAAGGAGGGACTTTGTCCCATGTATATCTTTGTGGTTGAACCTCATATTTTTTCTTTGAAAAAATATCCAACCAACAGCTTATTGGTGACTCTACTTGAGGATACATGAGACAAGTAAGACTAACTTTATTATACTATTAATGAATTTGTATTTGTTTTGTCCTATTGATTAATTCCAAGATTCAAGGCGACAAGAAGGGTGTTTACTCATGCTAGTCAAGCTAGAGGAGAAGTGGATCCTATTTTTGACTTTTTACCACAACATAACTTTAATCTCACACCTGAAAGATGTTCCTCTGGACGTGTAAGTAGTTTTTCACCATGCCTAGGAATCATGTTGCAGAAGAACAAGACACATAGACTACCTATAGAGAACTATTTTTACGTGACACTCAAATTCCCGCACATACATATTTGAGGATGATGGTTGCACCAAAACCTTTAGTCCCTTGCATCCCGGGCTTATTGGTCCTCTTACATTGGCCCGACTAATCGCATGATTTTCCAAATGGTTCACGTAAGAATTTCCCAAAGTTCAATGGTGACAGTAAAGCAACATCCCGATGTACACATACCCACACTTGTTGTAGCTTGTAGAGTTATGGATGTGGCTCACGAAGATGTATCTATTTGATCTGTCGTGGGAGACACTCAAAGGAGTTGTTCTTTGAATGGTTTTATCACCTCCCCGTGCATCTACCAACAACCGGGAAAATATGATAACAAGATTTGAGTCTACCTTGACCTTTTCATTACTCCTATGTCCATTATTTATTTTTCCTTCTAAGTATTTATAGTATCTAGCACATCCGGGAAACAACTCATACAAGATCCCCCTGTATTGAGACCTTCTAAAAATTGTAGTTAACCATTTTATTGCCTTTTTAGATATGAGATACCCTGTCAAGATGCAATATCACTGAGGATAAATATATCAGCTATATAGGTCTTGGACGATCCTTAATTCTACCATATAGTTCTAATAGAAACTTCAATTATTCAATTAAGGTATTGTACCATCATATTCTTCCTTCATGAGATCTTGTATGCATGTAGGTCATCATTTTAGTCTTTTATAGTCTTCTCATACTTTGGAGTCAACTGAGATCACCCATTCTTGCAATAAATTTAGTTACCCTACATAGATAGAATCCTTGACACTTAGAACACCCGATGGAGGACTAGCACCAACTCACCTTGCCTATAGAGACTTTTCATAGTCTTGTGACCCACCGATATAGTGTCAATATGCCCTTTCAAATATTGTATCCTATCCAAAAGATGAAACTCGGGCTTATATCTAAACTTTAAACTTCCACACAAACCTTATGGTCTTGTAACATGATGCACAACCTCATTATACTTGAAAATTACCAAAGATACACATGACCCTATTAGAGACGCCATTACATGCCTAAATAACCACTTACATATCAGTAACATGAAATTTTTCTCTCTTACACAGTCTCATAACCTTATAAGAATACTTACTTATTCTTGGTCCTCAATATAACCTTCTTACACTACCTCAAGTGAATGATCACACCAAAACATTCTAAAACTAGATTCAACGATGATACTCAAAATTTGAGCCCTTCATAATACATGGTATGCCCGGAGAATACCTTTGTAGACCTAAATCACCCATCTCTCGTTGATAACTCTTGAATCTTGTATACTTTGATTGGTTTTCAATGATCATTAAAATAATTTAAGTTACCATGATAACGCTTATACTAGCTTGAGATCATGTTACAGCTATCAATATTTACAAAACATCATCACAAATTTTACCTTGTTGTTCTTACACATCCTTAGTCTTGACTTGTATTTCTTTCACATAATTTTTTGGATAGATGCATGCTCTAAAGACTTCACACTCAATATTTAAAGGGTTTGATATATATTTTGAACTCAAGACAACTCATGACATACATAGAGAATGTCAATTCATCACCTATAGATGTTATGATCAAGTAATCATATTGAATGACTTGTCTTTTACTTTTGATACCTTATTCTCTTTCATTTGACCTTCAATTATGATCATACTTGTTTCTTACTTCTTACATAATTCAACCATGTAGCCACACCATGATTAAGACCTTATACACACCTAAGAAGCCCATATTCATACTTGTAGCATCTTTGATTCAAGATATCTTGACATAGACCGTGTACATTTTTACATTTTGAAGACTTTGTATCCTCTTCTTAACCCCATACCGTGATTTATCATCTTGCTTTAGCTTAATTATTCCTTCTAGTCATCAAAACAACTTCTATCCCTAAATGGGTTACTCTTTCAGCTTAAGAAACCTCAAACCACCTCGGCTTGTGAAGTTCTAATCAAGTCATCATGTTGATGGCTCATTCCTTCTTTATTTATCCTTTGTGAAGCATGAACATTCTTTGATCCATTGTGATCATGATACAATGATACTTACACAAACATGTAGGCCTTAACCATGTTATGATCCTCGTGTGCAGATTTCACTAATTCCTTAAGATTTTAGTGTAACAGATTCGTTACATTTGGTATCGTAGAAACCACCTGTGTTCAATTCCCAACATGGGTGGCTACGCCAACATTACAATGTTCACCCGAGAATTATATAGGGAAATATTTGGTCCCACTACACAGTGAAAATATAGCTCGGGGTTTGGGATACGGAAGTGTGGTGGGATGTTATGATCCTCATGTGTAGATTTCACTAATGTTTTCATATTTTGGTGTAACAGCTTGTTACAAGCCAAATATTGACAAATGATAAAGTATTCTTAAATCTTATACAAACCTACACTCTCCTACCACTTAACAACACTTCATGACATAAATCAACATAATTATACTCATGATTGTTATTGCATTTCTTGACTCCTATAGACTCATCTTTCATATGGACCTCATGGAAGAGTATAGACATACTTTACTTTGGAATCTTGACTCAACCTTATTATCTTGAGCAACATTGACCTCCAGAATGTCTTTTCACATTAAATTTCAAGCATTCACACAAATTATCACCTTAAGCAACTGATATATCTATCAAGAGCTCCACCTATAAACTTCATATCCATAATAGAGCCATGAACACTTTTTTATTATGTATATTCACTCTCATAAAAAGACATCATGACATAATGACTTGACTTAAAAGAATAAATGACTTCCTCAAGCTAAAAATTTACTATGAGTCAAGATGGGGAACCAATAAGACCTCATACTTAGTCCAAGATCCCGCCTCACAAGTATTATACAAATGAAGACCCTAACCATACCTTAAAGGACCAAAGCAAGACTTTATAGAGACTTTAACCACCAATACCTCATGACATGACACGCATAAACTTGAGGACATAATTATATAGACTCAAATACTTTTTTGGCAAGTGACCATACCATTTTTACTACTTGAGCAACCAAGAAAGACCACATGACATACTTTGAATCTGCGTGTCAACATATCTTGTCAAGTTGAGTAGTATTTCATCATCCCAGTCATCTCCCCTTATTTAAATGCTCCATATGGATCAATATGTCTCTAATAAGCCTAGTAGAGACACATCCTTTCATGATGAATATATAATAATGACCTAAAGAGGTCCTAAACACTCTTAGACACCTACATTTCACCATTTCCATCTTGTTTCTGATCAACATTATGTGACACACCTTGTCTTGCATTCATATCAACTCTTGGTGGGCCATTGTTGTTCCTTCTAGGCTCCCATATCCTGCCTTGACTACTAGCATGTAATCTAGAACCCTAAAAGCCTCTTTCTTGCACCCTAGGACCTTGAAATCTCTTATCTTTCCTTGAGTAACCATGATGACATTCTCTAGCAACATGACCAAATTCATTACAAATGAAACATACCACTAAAATCTTTCCTTTGTAGCCTTTAACTTGACTAGGTGGATCATACAAACAATATCTAGCAACATGACCTCTCTCATGAAAATCAGAGACACTACATTATTTGTTTGTTCATTCCTAATATCTCTACAAGAGTAATCATCTCTATAAAACCTCCTACACTCCTTTTCCTATGACCAAAGACATTACAAGTAAAACAATAACCATTAAATGACCTTTCATACCTCGAAGCATTAGGTTGTCTAATTGACTTTGCCTTCACATTGTTATTGGTGATGTAAGCAAAATAATGGGTTAGAATGTAACTTTAAAAATAGGAAATAAGCACATTTAAATCCTAAACTAACACCACTAATTCCCTTACCTCAGATTGAGAAATGATAGAAAGAGGGAGGAGAATATATACCTACACTTACCCACAATTAGAATCCTCCTTCTTTGATGGATTGATTTGCTCTTTGGATGAAGTTAGAATGCTTTAGATTTGTGGATTGATTTTGGCAGCACTTCCCCTTGATGAAATGATGATTTTGGATCACTTGGATGCTATGGAGATTGATATATTTCTTAGATATTTTGGTAGCATAAGTTTACAATGCTTTTGAGGTGGTGTGCATGGGAGGTGGCATCAATATTTATAGATGGATGGAAGGTTGATATTAATCCATGTAAGATTAGATCAATCATCTAAAACGTATGAGAATGTAGAATTATCTAGAATTAGAGGTTTCTATAGTTTATTAGAATCCTCCATTGAATTAATTAAAAATTCAATGGGATGAGGGATTTTTATTTGAAAATAAGAGGGAAAAATGGAGAGGCTTCTAGAAATAGAAGCCTCTAGATTTGGAGGGGCATTTAGTTTGTGGTTAGGTGAAGTTAATTATGCTTAGTGGGGTGATTAGATGGAGAGGCTAGGTGTAGAGTAGGCATAGAGTAGGTGGTAGGTGGGTAGGTATTTTTAATTCCTAGAAAAAGTTAATGAAGATTAGTTAGTGGGATTTTGATATATTAATGAAGTATTAATATGACTAAGGGTAGGATGGGATTTTGAAATGGATAATAGAAATAGTTGGAATATAATAATTAATTATTATATGGTTAGTGATAGGATTAATAATGTAAAATGAATGTATTATTTGTTAAATGATTATGTCGACATTTTACATGTCTACATTTTTCCCCTCTTTGAAGTGTTATTACAAAGCAATGATAGTTCAAAGAAAATAAGAGGAGATAGGATAGATGGTGAGGTGATGCCCCCTCGAGGGGTTAGGTTGGGAGGAACGAGTTAGGTAACTCGCTCGAAAAGAAGAGAGGTCCAAGTTGGTAGAGGAGGAGTGATTAGAAGATGAGAATATGAGAGGATGTTGGAGGAGTATAAGATGAAGGATATAGAAGAATGAGAAGAGTAAGATATAGGGGAGGGAGAAGAGATGACTAGAAGAGAGGATGAGAGGAAGAGGAGAAGAGAGAATGGAAGAGATTGGAAGAGTATAAGATGAGGAGATTATAGGAATATGAGAGAGGATTAGAGGGATAGAATATTTAGAGGATATTGGATTATGGATGTCGGATGTTGATGCCCCAGATCAATGAAGGATGACATACCGATGAAGATTTTTAATTAGTAGAGTAGAAGATGTTGGATGTGAAGATGTTAAATGTTAATATTAAAGGATGCCCCTCTGTTGAAGGGGTGAAGATTTTAAATTATTGGATTAGAGGATGTTGGATGTGAAGATGTTAAATATTGAGATTAGAGGATGCCCTAGTGAAGGGGTGAAGATTTTTGGATTGAGATATGAGGATTCCCTAGTTAAGGGGTTAGGATTTGAGGATTTGAGATTATAGGATGTTGGGTGATGAGGATAAGGATTTGGTAGTTGGATTGAGTTGGATGAGAGGATGTTAGTTGGATGCAAGATGATATGTGGATATTGATTGATTGATTAACAAATTGATTAGATAGGAGGATGAGGAGGTTAGATAGTTATTTAGATGATGATTGAGCTAAAAGATAATGATAGAATGGGGTGTGCTACCATAACGTGTCCATTAATGTCATCATTAGAAATGAGTAATGCAAAGATAAAGTAAGATGCACAAGAGCATAAAGAATGAGATGACTAAATTGGTAAATGTCATCGTGTCCTCATATCATCGTGACATATTAATATTACAGATGGTCCTATCATCCCAAATTCACCCCTTGGGTTAATTTCGATAACCTATCATGAATGAACCTAGTAATCCTCATTTCGAGACATGTAGATGATGATCAAAATTTAGCCTCAAGTAAGTAAAAGAAAAAGGGCGATTCGGATGGATCTATTTGGATGGTTATCCAACCCCATAGGTTAGATGACCAAGGTCGATGGTCATCTAACCCCACAGTGTTGACTACCAAGGTTGGATGACTCGGTTGGACATCTCGATGGTCGGCTCATGAGGCTAAAGGAAAGCTAGTCGGTGAGGTGGCGGGCGGAGGCTTGGTGATTAGACATTGGGGTGAAGATGATAAAGAGATAGACAGAAGTCGACAACCATCCAACCCCAAAGGTTAGATAGTAATCCAACCCCTACCAGCTTGGATGGAAAAGGTCGATGGTCATCTAACCCCGCAAGATGGATGACCCTCTATTTGGTTATACAACCAAGAGGATAGGCAATTGTCTAAACCAGTTGGATAATGCAGGGGTTGGACGGGTCGGTTAGTCGAGTGAGATTCACAGGATAGGTGGTCTTCCAACCCAAAGTGTGATGGTGACCAGGTCGATGATGATTCACCAATTTAGATGGGTCGTCATCGACATAGTTATATGGACAGAGGATAGATGGCCATCTAACCAAAAAGGTCACCGGCGCATAGTGTAAGGTGAGCGGTCAACATGTTGGTCGGTTGATTCGAGATGTACAACTATGGGGTTAGGGGACGACTCATGGTTCACAAAAGGGCATCTTGATGCGCTTTATAAAGAGGTTAGTTGATCGTCCAACCCAACATGGCTGAATGGGCCATAGGTCGATGGCTCATGGTCGGTTGGTTATTTTCTTGGCAAAGGTTGTACGACCCAATGTAGTTGGATGGTTATCCAACCCAACCCGGTGGGACGACTGATTCATTTGGTGTGATTCACATAACATTGAGTTTTTTCAAACTTGCGGAGAGGGCCTATTCCTAAACCTAATCTAAGTTTTACCAAGGAGACATGGATAAAAGGAATGCAGAAATCAAACTAAGCTATAAGGTGATGCACCAAAGGAATGATGAACATTAGTTTTGTTGATAGACACAAACCAACAAAATACATACAATAATCAAGCACAGATAACCAGATTTATAATGAAAGACCAGATGAAAGAAAAAGAGACAAGAAAGGATCTAAAATCGATCACAAACATGTTTTTATTGCTCTGCAGATTGATACAATGCATTACAAATGGCTAGAAAGGTAAGAAACGTATTACAATTCTAAGGGAGGTCTGAAACTCCATGAAGTTCCTTTTCTAGAAGAAAAGGGGAGCCTGCAAAATAAAAGAATGTCCAACCCTTTACAATGAGTCCCGACCTGTATTTTATAGATTCAATCAGAGAGAAGAAAGAAAGAGAGAGAGAAGGAAAAGTAGGTAGGTCAAAGCTCAACCACTACTATTAATGCCTCCTACAAAATCTGCCCCCAAATCTACCTTGACTGCATCAATCACTGGTTTGGTGCCTCGAAGAGGAGGAAACGGCGGAGAGTAGATTGAATCCGATCTAGTTGTTGAGGCGTAGATAGATCCACATTAATGGCCTGAAGATGTTTTCTCCATTTTTCTTTACCTAACCTCCCCAAACTTAAAGTTTCAGATCTCCATGGCATGGGTGAGGCCGAGATCTTTCCAACGGTGTCAGATTTGTAATATTTTGAGCCCTGAGTCGAAAGATATGCCCCTTCAAAGTTTGTATCGGGTCCATACAAAAGGGGGAAAACTAGTTTGAAAAAATGGGCCCCCTTTTAATATGGGACACGTGGTTGGGCTAGCACATGTCTGAGGGTGGCCTCTATATTTTTTTTTGGAATGGCATGGGGCTGACATGTGGCTTCTTCCTCCACCGCCTGCTCAATTTCTTTGTTTCTCGGCTAAGTCCTTTGCTCGGCGGGGTCATATTTCTTGACCGGGGACACGCGGTGGTTTGATGCTTTGTTTGAGAACCCTCTCTCTATTCACCCTTGAGTTAGCACCATTTGGACACTTGGCACTCTCTCTCTGGCCTACCACTATGCATTGACTATTCAACCCAACTTTGTCCCCTTTTTGAGACTGGACGCGTGGAGGCTCCGCGCTCGCTTGAAACTCCCGATCAAGATTTTCCCTTTGAAGGAGCATCGAGTTGACACTTGGAAGCCTCCATGTAGGTCTTTGGAATTTTCAATGACCTCTTCCTTACCTTTTTGGGCCTTGGGCTACATGGTGAACTGGTGCTTGTTTGAGCCTCCACTTTTGGATCTACCCTTGGAGATGCGCCACTTGGACACATGGCATCTCTCCTAGTACTTCTATACTTAGCCTTTTTTGAGGCCCACCCTATCCACCTTTTGACCTCTGTTGACCATTTTCTACATGGAGGGTTGGCGTGAGTTTGAGTCTCCACCTTGGGCTCCCATTTTGGATTTGCATCGAGCCGACACCTGGCACCTTCCTGTCTAGTCAAGACTTTTCAACGGCCATGCAAACTTTTGGGGCTCTAGACGTGTGGAAGCCTTGGCACTCATTTGAACTTCCTTTCTTGGATTCAACTTTGGAGAAGCATCGTTTCGACACGTGGCTCTCTCCATGCTGCCTCCTCCATACTTAGCCAATTTTTGGACTCATTCTAAACTGTTTTTGAACCCAGACTTCGATCTTCACCATTTCTTCTTTTTTTCTTGCTCTTGCTTCTTTGTGACATTTCCTCCTCCTCCTCGACCTCTTTTCTATTTTCAAGCCCACCTGTAACCCGTAGAATGGATTTAAGGCCCGAATTCACTCGATAGAGCCATTTTTTCTAATTTCTCCTACACAGGTTGTTTGATCTTCGCAGGCCCCACCACTTCCATTATAGAGTCCCTGCAATAACTGTTTGCAGGATTTAACATGATTTCTCAGGTTCTTTCAGTGCGGGGTCATTCTGATCCAATATTTTTCCCGGGGGAAAAATATGGATAACAATTTGGTGACTCACAGGGGTATCTACTCTTAGATGAAAAAGACCAATTACCTTGTCATATCCATTGGGCATGGAGTCGAGAACGATGGTCTGATACTTGATCTTACCTCTGATTCATGAGCCCGACTATTTGCACTCTCAATTTTCATAAGAAATCTTGAAACGATGGTTTTTGAGAGTAGAAAATTACTTTGACCTGGGGCTTCATCTGTCTTCTTATGGGTTGTGCAAGAGCAACAAAACAACACCACAACTATATACAAAATTTGAAATCATACATGCTCCAAGTAGAACATGCAGAGTGTGCAAAGCACTTAGGAGAAAAGCAACCTAAACTACAACAAGACAATGTGCACAAGCACTTAGAGGAATGAGAAACTAAACTAATATATACAAGGTGAGAACTTTCCTTCTAGTAGCAGTGTTTAAGATAGATTCCATTCACTGGAATCTGCAACTCTTCACCATCCAATGTAGACAATTGGAAAGCATTGCTACTTTTACATTTTGTGACCATGTAAGGGCCACTCTCAAATGGCATCAAACTTGGAATGCCTTCCTAGTTTTCCCGATCTGCATCCCATTTCAAAACTAGGTCTCCTTCCTGGAAGGTCCTTGTTCTTGCCTTCTTGTCAAAGCATCTCTTGATTGAGGCTTGATCCTTCTCTATTGTTTGAAGTGCATGTTCTCTAGTTTCTTCCAACTCCATCAGCTCTGCATACCTGGCCTCCATTGGTTCAAACTCGACATCTCCAGTTGCTTCATGAGTTCCAATGCTTGGAAACTCAAGTGATATAGGCAACACTTGCCTCTTTCCCATAGACAAGTTTGAATGGAGAGTTTCCTGTAGACCTCTTGGGTGTTGTCCTATCATCCCATAAGGCTGATTTGAGTTTCATGTGCAAGTTCTCTAATTTTCATCCAGAGTTCTTCTGATAATCTTTAGCAGGTTCTTGTTTGTGGACTCTGCTTGGCCATTACCTAAGGGTAATAATTTGATGAAGTGCTCAAGTAAATCCCATTCCTCATGGCCCATCCTGTGATTTTGGAACCTATGAATGCCAATGCATTGTCTGATATAATGGTGGTTGGCACTCCAAATCTGTCACTATCCCTTCATAGAAATCTAGTATGCTAGACTCATTAGCTTCTTTGAGTGCCACTACCTCGGTCCACTTGGTGAAATAGTCTGTTGCCATCAGAATCCATTTGTGGCCTTGGCTCGAATTTGGATTGATGACCCCAATGAAGTCCAATCCCCATTGCATGAATGGTTGGTCTACTTGAAATTGGGTGCAATGGTAGTGTTGCTAGCTTTTCCTTGCCTCTGAAGAATGCACAGTTCTTGCACTTTTTGATCCATGCATAGCAATCACTAAACACCTGGGCCAATAATAACCCACCTTCATGATCTTAAGTGTTGTCACTCATGGAGAAAAATGGCCTCCAGCTGCTTCATCATGGAACTCTTGTAACACTCTCTCAACTTGATTTGTCCCAATGCACCTTAACAAGAATGCCATTGATGTCCCTTTTGAACAAGACGTCATCAATAAGCACATATGGGATGGCATATAGTCTAAATGTCTCCTTTTTTTTTTACTCATTTCTGGAGGACACATGCCTATTTTGAAGGAAGTGCACCATGTTCTGAGTCCAACAAGGAGTGGGCACATCCTCATTTTCTTCCTCTTGACTATTTTATGACAAAAAACAACTTCCTTTTCATCATTTTCTTCTTCTTGTTGACTCGAGGCCAGTTGTTCACACAATCCCTTCCCATGGACCAGCTTAGTGACCTTGATCTCAATGTCATACTCCATGACATGAGTGATCCATCCTGCACATTTTTCATTCAGATCCTTGCTGAGAAGGAAGTCTTTAACTCCTGCATGGGAGACTATAGATTGGATTTTATTGTTTGAAACCAAATGCTTAAACTTCTTTAACCCTCTGATCACTGCCAGGACTTTTTTGATGAAGGAGTATCTCACTTCATAATCTTCTAGACCACTGGTGAAGAAAGCAATTGGCTGCTCTGTATCCTCTTTGTTTTGTTGTACTAGGATTGCAAAAATTGTGTCACTGCCACCAAAGGCATATAGTATGAAGTCCTTAGAAAAATATGGATTCACGAGAGTTGGGGCTTGTGATATAGCTTCTTTGATGGCCTCAAAACTTGCTTTTCCTTCAGTTGTCCACCTAAATGCCAAACTCTTCTTCAACATCAACGTTATTGGCTTGACAAGGGGCAAAAAAGTTTGGTACAAACCTGCGAAAAAATTGATTTTTCCTAAGAAGCTTTGAAGAGCCTTCTTATGGCTTGGCAATGGCAATGCTCTTATTGCTTCAACTCTCTCTGGGTCAATTGCCAAACCTTCCTTTGACACAATGTGGCCTAGAAGCCTACCCTCATGGGCCAAGAATATGCATTTTTAGGGTTCAATGATACCCCAAATCTCCTACACCTTTGAAACACCTACCTTAGGTGAAAAAGGTGGTCTGCTGCATTTTGGAGAACACAATAATGTCATCCAGGTAGATCAGTACTATTTTGTTGATCATCCCTTTGAATGCCATATCCATTTCCCTTTGGAAAGTGGCTCCGACATTAGACAATCCAAATGGCATTTTTCTGTAGGCATAGGTGCCCCATTTGGTGGTGAAAGTCATTTTTGAACTGATCATCTTCTTTCACCATGATCTGGTTGTACCTTGAGTAGCCATCTAGGAGAGAGAATCTCTCTGATCCAGACACCACCTACAAGATTTTCTCCATTGAGGGGAGTGGGTAGTGGTCTTTGAGGGAAGCTCTGTTCAAGTCACGAAAGTCAACACACAACCTAATCTCTCCATTCTTCTTCCTGACTGGGACCAAATTTGTGACCCAACTTGAGTGTTTGATTGGAAATATGATACTTGCCTCTATCAACTTGTTCAGCTCTTTCTTCATCAGAGGCTCAATATGTGGATTGACTGGTCTCTACTTTTTCCTGATGGGCTTAGCAGTTGGATCTAGTTCGATTGTGTGTTGTGCTAACTTTGGATTGAACCCTCTTAGGTCCTCATAGCTCCAAGAAAATACATCTGGAAACTCTTGGAAAAGTTATGAATTCATACCTTTCTTGCTCTTGGTGGCCACTTTTCCAATTTGAAGCATTTTTCCTTCTCCAACTAGAATTGACTCTGAATCTTCTCCTTTGATCTGTATATTAGCCTTCTCTTTTCAAAACTGATCATTAGGATTGAAGATAGACTCCAATGTCACTAAGCCTTTGGGAAGCTTGTTTGTATGTAGCTGCACTACTTGATCTCCATATTGCTTGCTCTAATCTGCTTTGATTTAGCTGAGAAGAATTCAGCTTCCTCTTGTAAAAAATTGATGATCTGTTGATCATTCTCAAACACCTACCAACATGTGTTATTATCTGGCATTGCTATTGGCCTCACAATCACATGGATATGTGGTTGTTCTTTGTCCCTCTTGATGTTGTCAACCACATCAAATGTTGCTCCAACTGCTGCAAGCCTATCAACAACTTTGTTCTCCTTTCTAGGTATGGACACAATGTTGAAGGCTTCAAATCCTCAATGAGATCCCATACCCTATTCTTGTAGCTTTTGAGCAGGTCATTCTTGACAACATTTTGTCCTTTGACTTGATTGGAAACCAGTTCACTGTCACCAAACACTTGCAGGTTCTTGATTCCTCATCTTCTAGCCCAATGCAATCCATGAACCAAAGCCTCATATTCTGCAGTGTTATTTGAGCAGGAAAACTGAAATCTGAAGGCCGAATAATATTTCATACCTTGGGGGACACAATCATAGCTCCTCCTCTCGGCTCCTTGTCTGCTCCTCGAACCATCAAAGAACAATTTCCATACTTCATTGTCATCTTTGTGTTTGGCTTAATGATGTCAGGAAGAGGATGATTCTCCTCATGCAGGTAGTAGACTCCTAGTTCAGATTCTTCCATCTCCTTATAGGGATCAAAAGCATGCCTTTTGACCACCCATTCATCAAGAGTCAGTCCAGGGATACACCCTACTTTGGTATCTACCTCAAAAGTGTTTAGGAGGTCCTCTGATCAAAAGCCAACAATTTGCATTGATTGGGCTAGGCACATAAGACTCAATGTGATAATCCACTACTATGGGCTCGGATCTGATTGTGGCCTTCACTCCATACCTTGTTCTAAAGAGCATATGTGACCAGTCAATGAGACAAAATATCCTCCAATTTTGGTAGTGAAGTCCTTGGACAAACACAATGCAAAATGTGGTGGCAAGTCTATGATTGATACGTTCTGTAATACAGTCACATTAGGGTAGGCATGCAGTGAGGAGGCTCAGATCCTTGATGACTCCAATAGTGGTCACTGTTGTCCCATCCAATTGTACTACTCCTCTAGAGATGACTTCATACTTGGAGACCCAGTTGATCAGCTATTTGTTTGGGCATTACAGAACTACTTGCCCCCAAATCAATCAATCATGCAATTATGCACCAATTTTTCTCCAATGATTAATGAAACATAAAATGGAGGAGGCTTCAGATTCTTACCTCATTGTTCTCCATGGTTTCTCTCAGGTTGAGCCATATTGGTAAGCACTTTCTCTTGCTGGCTAGGGGGTTGATTTGAGCTTGACCAATTTTGCATGGCAATCTGCAATAGATCCTCTTCCCTAGAATGGCCAATGACTCCCATAGTGAAATGTTCACACTTGTCCTCTTCATTTTCTCAATGATATTAAATGAACTTGTCCTTCTGTTGCCCCTTCCTGACACATTTTTCTCTTGTACATGGGTTGTTACAACCGGTGCCTGAGTAGATTTGGAAGGTGGCTTGGATTGACTCTGCATATTGGGAGTTGTATTTTGAATGCCAATACCTTGTGGAGAAATGGAGGATTGAGGATCACCTAAGTTTGGTGAATGTCCTTCTCCAATATTTCTCTTCTTGGACCATGTATTGGCAGCTATACTTTGAGAAGGAGTCTGATTCATTCCACAGAAGTCTTCAGCTTGCCAATTGACAAGCATAGTTTCACTTGGGGGTCCCTCTTGTTGAGCTCCTTGCTTGCTGATTTTCTTCTTGGCTAGGTTCTTGTGACACACCAATGGTTTGCACCATCAGAGCCTGATTTAGTGCACCATTGAAACACATCGATTGATTATGTGGCTGATTACATGGGAAACACCAATCATATTCTTGTGCCATGTTATTTTGTGTTGGAACCAATGCCCTTGATGTTGAAGTTGTGTTTGGATCATATGACCTAAAGGTCTAGTAGCTTGAGGTTTCCCTTGGTGTTGACTCTGATTTACAGCCTGGGCTGGTGGTCTATTTTGCTGATATGGGGTCTAGCTTGATACTTGAGCTTGAGGGATGATATGGCCTAGAACTCTAAGCTGTTGTCTTTTGATGGTTACTAGCTCATTTCCCAGGTTTTGCAGTTGTTTCATAACTTCTTGAAGC
Source organism: Taxus wallichiana var. yunnanensis (assembly GCA_018340775.1). Classification (NCBI taxonomy): domain Eukaryota; kingdom Viridiplantae; phylum Streptophyta; class Pinopsida; order Cupressales; family Taxaceae; genus Taxus; species Taxus wallichiana. The sequence continues at coordinate 842,373,570 of CM031240.1, forward strand.
TCCTTTGAGGTGTTAGATGATGAAGTGGAGGCTTCAGCTGAACTTTGACTCCTGGGGGTGGGTATAGGAGCTAATGTGGGTGTTTGGCTGGTACTTGGGTTTCCTAACTCGGGGTATAGAGGCATGGATGGCCTAGGAGCAAGTTTTCCAGCTTGAATCAAATGATTCTCAACTCCTATGGAAAGGCTATAGGCTGCAGGTAAGGTTGTGCCCCCATTGACTGAATCATCAAAGAAATATCAAAATTTAAAGCTCTAAGAAAGTATAAGAAGGCACCTTCATTAGTGGGCTTTACTTTGTTGGAATCCTATCCCAGTCCATTTGAAATCTTGAGGTTGAAATCCATCAATTACTCATTCGAGAGCTCTCTTGATTGTTGTCAGTTGCTCCAACAAGGATAAGTTATCTCCCTTTTCTCCAAACTGGTTGTGAAGAGCTGTGCACAGATGGTCCCAAGATTGAATAGAGCACTTCTAGGCTCTGAACCATTGTGAAGCTTTTCCCTTGAGTGAAGAGGCTAGAAACTTGACTGTAATGTCCATCTCAGTGATCTCATGGATTGTACAGACATTTGCAATGTCTTGAACGTGGTCACCAGGAGAAGTCTGGTTTCTCCAGTGAAATATGGGATGCTCTTTAATGCTGCCACTCGGGACTGGGTTTTGTGCATTCAGAGCAAGTGGGCTGCTGCCAGTGAAATTGACATAAGGATTTGGTTGTTGGTGTGCCATCCTGATCGGCTGAGCACCCTTCTTGATTGAAAGAATGACCTACTAGGAGGAGGTGTTGATAAGGCTCTGTTTGGTGGAGATAGAGACTTCTGGGCTCTTCTTCCTCTTCTCCTTCTGTCTGGAGACAAGTGTATGTGTACAAATTATCCTTCTTCTCTTGTTCTTGACCTTGTTTGTATCCTTCTCATGAACTTGGGAAACTTGGACTATTGAAACCAGTGGATTTTGTCCCTTTTGGAGTCACCAGATGTGTAGTTCTTAAAAGCTTCTTAAAAGCTAGAATCACAACAAGTGCACATCAATCTTACTTGTAATAAAGATGGAGACTTCTTGTCCCACCAGGCATGCCAAAATTGTTAGTGCAAAATCACAACACCCCCAAATGAGTCGTCAGATCTACTTTTCTAAGGCATATTCATTTGGTGTGATTCACATAACATTGAGTTTTCCCCAAAGTGTGGGACTTTGCAGATGGGAAAAACTCTCCAGATTAAAGGTTGGTTCCTATTCCTCTATTTAGGTGCATGTGTGAAAACTTGCAGAGGGCCTATTCCTAAACCTAATCTAAGTTTTACCAAGGAGACAGGGATAAAAGGAATGCAGAAATCAAACTAAGCTATAAGGTGATGCACCAAAGGAATGATGAACATTAGTTTTTCTGATAGACACAAACCAACAAAATACATATGATAATCAAGCACAGATAACCAAATTTATAATGAAAGACCAGATGAGAGAAAAAGAGACAAGAAAGGATCTAAAATCGATCACAAACATGTTTTATTGCTCTGCAGATTGATACAATGCATTACAAATGGCCAAAAAGGCAAGAAACATATTACAACTCTAAGGGAGGTCTGAAACTCCATGAGTTCCTTTTCCGAAGAAAAAAGGGAGCCTACAAAACAAAAGAATGTCCAACCCTTTACAATGAGTCCCGACCCTGTATTTATAGATTCAATCAGAGAGAAGAAGAGAGAGAGAGAAGTGGGAAAAGTAGGTCAAGCTCAACCACTACTATTAATGCCTCCTACAAAATCTGCCCCCAAATCTACCTTGATTATCAACCACTAGTTTGGCACCTTGAAGGAGGAGGAAATGCAGGCAGGAGTAGATTGAATCTGATCTGGTTGTTGAGGTAGATAGATCCCACATTAATGGCCCTAAAGATGTTTTCTCCATTTTCTTTACCTAACCTCCCCAAACTTAAAGTTTCAGATCTCCATGGCATGGGCGAGGCCGAGATCTTTCCAATGGTGTCAGATTTGCAATATTTTGAGCCCTGAGTCGAAAGATATGCCCCTTCAAGTTTGTATCGGGTCCATACAAAAGGGTGGGAAAACCAGTTTGAAAAATGGGCCCCCTTTTTAATATGGGACACGTGGTTGGCTAGTGCATGTCTGAGGGTGGCCTCTATTTTTTTTTTGGAATGGCATGGGGACACACGTGGCTTCCTCCTGCATGATGCTTTCTCAATTTCTTTGTTTCTCGGCTAAGTCCTTTGCTCGGGGGTCATATTTCTTGACCGGGGACACACGGTGGTCTAGCGCTTGTTTGAGAACCCTCTCTCTATTCACCCTTGAGTTAGCACCATTTGGACACTTGGCACTCTCCATTGCCCTACCACTATGCATTGACTATTCAACCCAACTCTGTCCCCTTTGAAGAGACTAGACGCGTGGAGGCTCTGCACTCGCTTGAAATCATCAAGATTTTCCTTGAAGGAGCATCGAGTTGACACTTGGAAGCCTCCATGGGTCTTTGGAATTTTCAATGACCTCCTTCCTACCTTTTTTTTCGGACTTAGGGCTACGTGTGTGAACTGCACTGCTTGTTTGAGCCTCCACATTTGGTTTACCCTTTGGAGATGTGCCGCTTGGACACATGGCTCTCTCACTAGTACTTCTATACTTAGCCCTTTTTGAGGCCCCCTTTCCACCTTTTGACCTCTGTTGACCATTTTCTACGTGGAGGGCGGCGTGAGTTTGAGTCTCCACCTTGGGCTCCCATTTGGATTTGCGCCGAGCCGACACTGGCACACTTCTTGTCTAGTCAAAACTTTTCAACGGCCGTGCAACTTTTGGGGCTCTGACGTGTGGAAGCTTGGCGCTCATTTGAACTTCCTTTCTTGGATTCAACTTTGGAGAAGTGTCATTTCAACATGTGGCTTCTCCGCTATCTCCTCCATACTCGAATCTGTTTTGAGCCCGAAGACTTCGGATCTTCCGTCATTTCTTCTTTTCTTCTCCCGGCTTCTCTCGACACTGTCTCCTCCTCCTCTGACCCTATTGTTCTATTTCCAAGCCCACCTGTAACCCATAGAATGGATTTAAGGCCCGAGCTTGCTCGTGAAAGATCCATTTTCTAATTTCTTCCCGCACGGTTGTTTGATCTTTGCAGGCCCCGCCACTTCCATTATAGAGTCCCTCTTTGTAATTTGTTTACGAGTTCTCGAACGTGATTTCTCAAGTTCTTATTGAAATATTATTATATGATATATGATCGATATTTGATATCCTAAATATATGACCGATGGTCATATTTAAATAAACCAAAGGGTTATGTCCTTATTAAGTGACGGGCACACTTCGATTTAATTAGTTAGTTAATTAGATTAGCCAACCACCTAATATAAATTTTATATTTAAATAATAAGAATATAGTTTATATATATTATTTAAATATAAATTATATATTATGATACACTTAATTTTATAGTTCTAAAAAGGGTCTTCACCATGAGTTGATTAAGTGTGTTAAAGTGTGTGGATCTCTAGGAGGAAAATTGTACTTGAATATTGAGGTAATGATTGACTAAGGTCACATGGTCAGTAGTAGGTACTACTTGCTTACAACATGTGTGATCAACCCGATCGAGTGGTCAAATGAGTGGATTGGAAAAGGATATGAATGGATGTGATGATAAGAAATAATGAGATACAAAGGGATTTGTATGGAATGAGGATGGGTGGGAAATAATATCTCGTGTAATGTGTGACGAATTATATGCTCAATCCATTTTTAAATGTTTGGTATTTATAGGGAATTAAATGATTTTGATTGGGTTGAGTGGTCGGGATAGTAGGATAAACAAGAGGAGTAGTTGAAATGGGTTGTGATGGGGTAGTGAGAGAAACATTTTTAGTGTTAGGTTTATACCCAAAGCATAAATGACCTAGATTTTGATGAAGAGAGATGGGTTTCCGAATGTTTTGTTCATGGATGCCTAAGCCTTTGCCTCTATTTTTCATATTAGTGAACATATTTTTGGCTACAGGATATGAAGTGGATAAAGAAGATGATGCCATGTGTTCATCATGAGATTGGGTGGTTGTAATTTTATCATCTGCTAAGAGGGCAAACTTAATAAAGGATGGGAGGTGAGATATGTTTTGGTTTTTGGTCGATGAGGGATGTTTGATGTATAATGAGATTTAGATGACTAATGATGTTTGGATGTCGAGTTGGATTTCAATGGTCGACATAATGGTTAAGGAGAGGATTGGGATGTAGAATTGGTCGATAAAGAGGTACAGACAATAAACCCTTAGTTGATGAGGTTTTGGACATAAGACCTAAATTGCATACAATGATTGGTCGAATGTCCATGGGTACGATGGAAGCCACAATAATAATGTTCCCGATACCAAGATGATTTGGGAAGGTTTTGATCATGTGATATGATTGGGGGATGGATGACCATGTTGAAGGTTTTTAGACGATAGAAGATGGTGGTGAAGGATTCTCCTAAAGGAGTGAAGTGGTTTTGGGTTAAATGGTTTTGGGGGATTAAGAAGTAAAGGTGCAGGATTGGGTAGATTATAATATGTTTTGGTTGATTTGGATTTAGGAGTGTGTAAACACTAAAATTAGGTCACACTCCCCTTAGTCCCTCGTCAAATAAACACCTTGAACACATCCACCTAGCCATGGCCCCCTTCACCCCACTATAATATTAATTTAATTCAATTAATTCATTATCCTAACCATATTTATTATTTAAATATCCTAATTGGGATAATGCCCACATATCCACCTCACCTATACACCTCATCAAGCCACCTCACCCTAGGACCTATTCTTAGTAAGTTGTCATAACTAACTAAAACCTACCCAAACCCTAAAAATAAATGCCAACATTCCCTCTAACCACATTCTCGCATGTTAGAAAGAAGCTTCCATCCGATCCGTGAAGTAAGCGAAGTGAGATCCCAAAAATCAAGGGGATCTCGCCTACTTTAGTAAACCTAGGAAATCCCACCCTAACCGACGCCGGTTACCCTTAACCACCGCTAGTTAATCCTAACCACTATTAGTTACCATTTAACTCCCAAAACAACCTTATTTCGAGGTTGGCACATTTCTGAGAGAGAGAGACATCTTCTAAGAACAAGTGACGAAACCAAAGCTGCATACAAGGCAGTAACCAAATCCGTACAAGCATCGAACACCCATAGCCGATTACAGACCAAGCAATCACACAGCCACATGCCTTCACGAGAGCATCCGGGAAGCACCAACACTACAAAAGTTCATTTGATCACCCACCATTACCAACCAGGCATCAAGCTCATACAAATAGTAAGTTTGTTAACCTGCATTGGTTCCTTGTCATTTTAAGCAGATCCTTTTACATTTGTTATTGGTTTCTGCTTTCATTTCCATTCCCCACCCTTTTACCTCCATGAAAACTTGACCATCCTTTTGTCCACACCCTTACACTACCCATACTTGGACCTCTATCATTCCTGTGCATATTCAGGATCCATACGAATCTCGCCATTGCCCTTCCACCTTCATCTAATCCCGATCTATCACCCACCCAAGTTTTATTGAATTTTGTACCCCACCATACGCGCGGCCACCCATAACCATCACCGGTTAACCTAAACTGACGTCGGTCTCTATGTATTTTACCATAAACCCAGATCAGAGCCTAAAACCACCACCAAATACCCTAAACCGACTTAATCGACCCTAACTAATAACAATATCTTGACAAAGACCTTAACCTTCGTATTCAACCATGGCTTAGCCTTTGTTGTGAACAATTTTTTTATAGAGACGAATGAGATACCTAAATCATTTTAACTACGGTAGGATTTACTTTATTACCAACATTATGTTGTTTTAAAAAGTGGATCGATAAAATGCCTGTGGAAGTATCACACTTCCCGATCTAGCACACGCTAGTGAGTCACCGCATATATTGTTTAACTTTTATTTGGTGGTCTTGTGTTCCATTTCTGTAGTTCCTCCAAGCAAAAAGGAAGCTCTCACGATCACTGTGGATTCGTGTCATACGCGCGCAAGAATAACCTATCAACCAACATCTCAACAAGTATTCTTCCTACGCCCATTACCCTTATTTGTTTTGTCATTTTCTTATAAATGCTCCGTAATCAGTGAAACAAGTGGGATTGATTGGTGTGGCTTAGAGGATGAAGGAAATGGATTAGGCTTGGGGGCCAAGGTGGATGGTTTGGGCTTGAGGCCTAAGTACATTTGGTTGATGTTGGATTAATTGGAGTATGTGGTTTTGAGGTACATGGTTTTGTATTCGATTAGACTGTTTGGGATTGATAGATGTAGATGAAGGGCATGTGGTAGGTTTGGATGAAGGAGTGGGATGATATGGGGATCATATTGGATTTGGGTGATGTTGATAAGATGGGTGTGGTATAAGAACCACATTAGGTTTGGTTGATTTAGAGGATAAAGTAGATGAAGGTGGTGTAGGAGTCTTAATATATTGAGTTGAAAATGGAGTGTGGATAAGATTGGTATTGGATGTGTTAGGTTTAGGAGTTAGTGACTTAGGATTCACATTAGATGTTTTAGGAGTGGGGATGATGGATATGCATTATGATTAGAGGATGGGATAGTGTTAGGTTTAGGTGATGAGGGGGTAAGATAGGATTTGGTGTGGATGAAGATGATGAGGGTGGTATATGAGCCACATTGGATGGTTTATGATTGAGGGTAGAAGAGAAGGAGGGTAACTAAGGAGTCACAAAGGATGAGATAGCTCTAACAGGATTAGGTTTAGGTGATGGAAGGGATGAGATAGTTTTAACAGATTAGATTGTGGATATGTGAATGGGACTTGATGATAGGTTTTAGGATGATTGGATTTAGGAGTTGAGGTTTTGGATGGTGGGAGATTATTTGCATGAGTTTTTATGGTAGGAAGGTATTGGTTATGATAATTAATAGGGGATTTGGTAGTTTGGGTTTAAGATGCTTGTGTAGGCTTGGGATGGGTGGCTAGATTAAAAAGGACACAAAGGAGGTCCTCTTGGTATAGGTAAAAGCTGGTGAGGTGGTAAAATTCGATGTAATTAGCTTGTTGGGATAGTGATTTATGTTGATAAGGTCGGGGTATGGATTGATATGATTTGGTTTCCTCAAAGAGGAAGTCAATGGGGTGAGGGTTAGGGATCTTACGAAGGAAGATTATAGATGGGGTTGCTTATGAGATGATGGTCTAAGGGGTGATTGGTTGATACATGATTTAAGGTCAAATATTAGTTGATTAAATTATTGGATGGTATTTAGGATTTTGGGCTCAATATGGGATGATTGATTCAGATGACGATTAGAGGATTGGTTAAGGAAGAATGTTAGATTTGAAATTTAGTTATTACGGTGTTGAATGGTGTGTGGGACTTCATGGTAAAAGTGATATGGTTGACTTTGATGGGTGGGTGATGATGGGATAGCTTGGTTGATGGATTTAGAAAAGAGATAGGGGTTGTGATGTTGGTTTGGAGAGGATGGGGATTGAGGATCAAAGGCCATAGTTAGATAGGATGTGTGGGGGATTAGATTTGGATTAGGATTTTTGATTAAGGATGGTGATAGGATTAGGATTGGGATCATGTGATTAAGGATGGATGATTATGATAATTTTTGATTAATTAAAATTTTAATGTGATGGGATGGCTAAGGGTGTTCACAAACAAACAACAAACATGCAACACACACCATAACTAGTCAAGTGGGATTGTAATCAATATATAGCCTGATTTCAATACCACACACCAATGATGGTTCCACAATTAGCTCTCCACATATGTGTCGATGTGGGGTCGGCCAGCGCTGATCTTGGGGAGTGTGACCTCCTTGCACTATAGCTCACTATGCGGCTTAAAGGGCTACCTAGTCTTAGATGCATGAGATCACTAAGGGCGTCCCCGATATATCTTACGATACATGGGGCCCAAGTCTGTGTTGCAAGGATGTTGTCTAAGGCCTAGGTATTGGGACATGGAAGCCCTCACTTCACGTTGCTCTTAAAGAAAGTAAGCATTTATCCAATAAAAAATATGTCTAAGAATTTATATACCCCGCTATAGCATGGGGTGTGTCTACGTGCATGGAGATGAATATGAATTTTGCGTGACGTGGAACTTACAAAAGAAAATAGGAAGGCTATTTACTTTGATCCTCAAGATCATCCTAGGATGTGAGAGGAGAGCATACATAGTTTTGCCTTTGGGATGAACAAGAAACAAAGGAAAACACACAAAAAGGATGATAAATGTAAGATAATTAAATGCTAGATGATAAAATTAAATGAAAAGATTAGTAGTTTGATGATTGGGTCTTCAAGTGGAGGCCCTAAGCAAAATAAGGGTTAGTTGTTTGATTTTTAACCCAATAAATTGAACTAAACAAGTCAGAAAAACAAAAGGATTAGTAGTTTTCAATCCTAAAATCACAAAAAGGTTATATAAATATACAAATGGACAGAATCTCCACTTTTATCGTAATAAACCTATAAAAACACCAAAAACACTTTAAAACAATATTATACGATTAGTCGTGTTTAAAACCGAGATTCTAAAAGGTGTTGATTGATAGGAAATAGGTGCCAAATTATGAAAAAGGCTCCAAAGTACGTAAAATTTGCCACTTTAGGAGATAGGCACCATTCTGTGTGCAAAGGCGCCAATGTATGAGAAAAAGCCTGAAACATGTCAAAAATGGCAAAAACAAGGTTTTAAAGCTAAAAAGGCATGGAAGTATTTACAAAGGTGCCAATACAGTCATAGGCACCACTTTATGAACACATGTGCCACTTTATGAACATAGACACCATTCTCGTGACAAAAGATGGAAATAGGGTAAAAAAGCAAAAAATTAAAAATTTGGGTTTTAAAGGCCAAAACAAAGGCAATGAAGAGTTTGCAAAGATGTCAATACATGTCATACATGCCACTTTCTCGAACATAGTTCCATTCTCGTGACAAAATATGAAAATAGGGTCAAAATAGATGAAATTTTGCGCTTTTGGGTTTCAAAGGCCAAAACAAAGGCAATCGATGTATCTACATAGGAACCAAAGTAGGACATAGACACTAATTTAGGTCATAATCACCATTTTACATGAATAGGTGCCAATACACAGAGCATAGGCATTGTTTCGCACTAAAAACATAATTTGAGCCTAAAATTTTCAAATTTAAATAGGTAAATGATGATGAAAGTGATTGAAACTTTAACAACCTATGTAAGGGATCAAACAAAATTAGACCTGATGGAAAACATGGTGTAAGCCCCATGGTGGGAACCAAAATGTAATGCAAGAAAATATTATAGGATGAATGCAATCTAAACAAACAAGTTGTTCTCCTAATCTAATCTTCTCAAACAAAACCTCAGATAGAGCAATGGATTGAAAGGGGGAGAGAGACAAATACCTACACTTACCTACAAGTTGCAAAGTTACTCCTTTTTATGTTGGATTTGATTTTGATTGGTGTTAATTAGATGTGCTTTCTTGCTTCATATTTATGAAGTCACTGACAACACCTCCCTTGTAAATTGATGATTTTGAATGAAGAATGTTTGATGATTGTTGATGAATTATAGATTGAATAGTACAAGTGGATGATGGATTGATTGGGTGATTGATAAAATAGAAATGGTTTGGTATGGATTTACAAGTTATCTCTTATGGAGGATGAGAGCTAAATTTATAGTTGAAAGGTGGAGGATTCAATAGCTAAGATGAAGCCATGTTAGTTTTGGATCAATGGTGGAGAATGCTTGTGAGGATTAGAGGATTCTAGAGTGGAAGGCTCTAGAATTTGAATTTAAAATTCATGGAGGGAAGAAGCTTCCATTTAATTAAAAATTCAATGGAAAGAGAAATTTAGAGAGGCTTCTAGAAATAGAATCCTCTAGATTTAGAGGTGAGGATGTGATTAGGATTAGGATTAGATTAGGTTAATAAATGATCATTAGGGGTGAGGTTACATGGAGAGTCTAGGTGTAGGGTAGTGGGAAGGTGGGTATAGGAATATTAAATTTATAGAAAATGTTAATAGGGATTATTAGTGGGGTAATATGATATAATAACGAAATAAAAGGAATTAATGATAAGATGGGATAGAATAATGAATTAAAAGGATTAATAATGGAATGAAAATAATTATAAAGAGTAAATAAGATATAATGTATTAATAATAATAATTAATAATTTAATTAATTATTATATGGGTGATATTGGGATATTTGAAGGACATATTAGGTGTGGTTAAGCATGTCGACATTTTAGATGTTTACACCCTCATTTTGTGATCTGTAGCCTATCACTAAAAGCAAGTATTTTATAGAATAATGTAAAGCACTCTTTGCAGTATCAAGAGTCTCCCATTCGGATGTCCACAAATTCTTTGAGTTCCTAGGATAAATATACTTCCACATAGATCCACCTTTGATAACTATCACCTGTAGAACTTGAGAGGTTCTATAAAAGCCACTCTTCAAATGAAAGACACTATTTGGTGCAATAAATGCACACATGACAAAAACCTAGGAAAATTAACCCAAACCGGAACTTTTAGTGTCATGTAGTCGAAACTACAAATATCAATTCCATGGGGATAAAACCAATAAATAATTGTAGACATACCACATAACCAATCTATTGGGAATGGCAAGGGCATGCGAAGAGTCCGAAAATGAAATAAACACTTCTTTTGTCATTTTTACACACTTTCCATCTTGATGCGATGGGAAACCCATGTAGAGCTAACCTATGTATTAAACATACTTTCGGAGGGGATACAAGCCAAAATGTATCCTGCTAAGCAAAACTACTCTAGCCATTTACATGAAAGTTACATTAAAATAAAAATAAGATGAATAACATCGGGGGTTATTACCTCATGAAAACATATTCGTGGATAAACTTTTAGGGGTGTTTTGGTAATGACACCATTGTTTCGCAACTCCACTAGCTCTAGTTGTGGCATCAATAATTAGACTAGAGGGAGGGGGGACATTATATAAGCTTTCCGAAAGGTGAAGACCTTAGGAAAAGTAGTAGTTGCAATATACTGCAACATGTTGAAGGACTACGATATGATGATGCACTTGATCACCAAAATTGTAATAGATCTCTTGTACCCTCGTAAGGTTTGTATACTTCTCCTCATTGATATTTTAATGACTTTGACTTTTGGATTTGACATTTAATATCACAATCAATACATTAACTTTTTCATTAGGATTCTTCAAGAAATGTTGTTGAAGATGTAAGTCTTGGATTCAAGTAAGATCTTATAGATTAACCTATTTCCCTTTATTATGTATACTTTTGATAGACACATGAAAAAAATTTAAAACAATCATCCATAGGAGTTCCAAGAGAATTTGGTATAATTTAAATATTAATATGGTCCTCATTGAAAGTAGCATTTTTTCCTTTTTAAGCAAATTGAAATATGAAGCATTGAATTATTTTCATGATCAATCAGGTACAAATTTAGTTTAGCACTTCATGTGGATGGAGTTTTGAATCTAATCATATTTTTAACATTAAAGATATAACTTGTTGAATAACAATGAATAACCAATGTCACAAACATGTTTTGTTGTTAGAAAATTGAATTAAAAAGTAAACCCAAGGTAAATCAACTATATCCACAAGAGGTGCTCAAATCATCCCTATAATATTTAATGCAATGTAAGCTCACATAAAGTGTAAAACCCTAGGTTGGATGTTTCATATTAACACGACTTCCCAAATGGGGAACAATAGTTAGGTCAATGATGAGTTGGGTTTATCAAAAGGAAAACCCTAAGGGTTGAGTATTTGATGTAACTCAAGTTCACCAAAATGTAAAAGTGGAAAGTGGTTTTACAATAACAAATGCACTACACTAAAATGATATATAATTAACAATTAGGGTCATTTAGATGTATGTGAATAATCATATGTAATTACAAAAAAAAACACAATATCTACAATATAGGATAGTCTAAATATTACATAAAATAATTTAAGTTCTTGAAAATACTAGATAATTAGGGTTTCATGGGGTAATACTTGAATTTGTTAGAATTTGTATACAACCATTAGTGGCATAAAACAAGAAATGTCTCTAGATGATAAGATGAACTAAGCCCAACAAATTGTAAATACATGACCAACGTGACCATTTCATGCATACCGTGAATAATGAAAAATTAGTTTCGTATGAATTCAAACGACATCTTCTATAGAATAAGAAATCATTTTTATGGACACAACCAACTAGTTCTAGATCTCCAAGACTTGTTTGATTTTCGAGTCTCATTACATATTGTTCGAGAAATCAACATCATTTTTCAAAACCCTAATATGGCCTCAACACCTTACAAGACCCATAAAAATAAGGGGTTAATGGTGGGTTGTGTCATGTCTCCAATATTATAGGGCACCTCTTTTTTAAAATTGATAGTCATCACTCGGTGCAAGTTAACATATAATCCTTTGTATGAAAGTGTCCCAGTCTTATCTTTTAATGGATAAAAATAAATAATAAATGTTTGAATTTTTGTAAATTGTTGAATATTTCTTTAGAATTATTATGGGAAATAATAAATCGAGTCTTTTACAACTTCAATATAACTCTTACATTTAACGCTTTCATTGTATTCCTCTTTTTTAAAAGGACAAATACACTTATATATTTATAGACTTATTGAATTTAAATTATGGCAATATTGACATGCAAGATGACACACATGTTAGGTTGGGAAGTCAACAAGAAAACACCAAAACCTCGGGAATTCAAAAATAATGGTAAAAGGGCACATAAAGGTGAGAGCCATTTATATATAGCGAGCAAAAAAATTATATCCGATTAGGAAAGCATTAAAGAAGAGAGAAACCCGTGACAAAGAAAACCAGGAAAAATAAAGATGCGTAGATAAAAGACAACGTCAAAAGAAATAGAAAAAATTCAAAGATGTTGAACATTATATGAGACACAACAAGGACACATCGAAAATCAAAAATGCAAAGAGCATGTGTTAATAAGAGCACAAATTAAACTCATAATCAATAAACACCTAAATACAATAACACTAAATCAAATAAATAACCTTGTATCAAAGTTAGATATCACAAATATATATCTATATAAAGGAAAAATACTTCTTTAAACCATTTTTATGGATCATATTTTACTCGAGATATGGATTTATGCAAAAATATTATTCACGACTAAAACTAATAATCAATACACACGTAAATACAATAACACTAAAACAAATAAATAATCTTGTATCAAAATTAAATATCGCACAAATATATATATATATATATATATATAATTTTTATAAAGGAAATATACTTTTAACACTATTTTTATGGATCATATTTAATGGAGATATGGATTTATACAACACATATTATTCTTATTTTATCACATTTTATTCCCTTGAGAAAATCGGGAAAAAGTGTACCCTAAAGTGAAACACACAATTCTTTATCTTAAGCCATTAACCTAACCTCATAAAATAAAACTAGAGTGTTATGATCATAAAATATCACTTATGTCCACTAAAAACAAGGCCATGATATAGCAAATCTGCCGAAAGTGATGGATTTGAGGAAATGGAGAAAAAATGTGAAAGATGAAGATATATTTAAATGAAAAGATTAACAAATATATAATTAAATTCTGATGAGATTAGATTGTGAATTCCTCATTGTAGACAAAAAATCATGTACTTTGTGTATTATTTAGTCCCGTCTCATACTACTATTCATATGATTTTGAGTGAAGAAAGTACTAATTAACCCATGTCCTTTGGCCATTTTACGTTACTTTTGTCCGTGCTTCCACCTCCTACATGTACTTGCCTACATTCATTTTCCATTTGGCATTATTTTATCCCCATTAGGGGTGCCCAACCTAATACTTGAGGCACTCCAGAACCATAGTCCCATTTAGGGTGCCCCGATTCATTTTACACTTTGCACTCATATTTTGGGCACTTTCTAGTTGTTTGAGCTTTCCATATTTTTAGCCGTCGACCTTTTAGGGTTAATTGCGATATTAGACTAATATAACCATATAAATATAAAGTTATGAGACCATAATGAGGGACCAAACACTAAGCACTACTATCATCCACCTAAGGTTGCATCCATCTAAGGCATCTAGAGCTCCATTTGCATCCATCTAGCTCCATCACAAGGGACAAGGTTGGTTCATCTGCATCACACTACATAGGAGGGAAGTTTATTCTATTCCATCCACAATCTATTTACATTTATACATCTAGATATTGCTTGCTACTTCAAAAGTGTGACTGACACAAGAGCACCTATGGCACGATATTCGCACACACACCTAGAACTATATTTAGGTTTGAAATGTAGTGCAACACTCAGTTAGTAAGTCCACCATTGTGGACATTGAGGACAACTTGACCCCTTCATATGCATATTTATTTTTAGGGTTTTGATGCTTGGATTAGGGTTTACAGGTCTCTTCTTCATATCCGATTATCAACAACATCCAATGCACTCTAGCAACATTCACGCGATAGGAAGTGAAGGTAGGCAATCACTTAGTAACACCTTAGCGGAGGGTCCGTGGTCATTTCTACGAGACTTAGGTGCCTAGATCTAAGACTAGGGTGCCCCAGAGCACTTGTAGTCCCTTTCAGGAACCCACCACTCGATAGCTCGAGATCTGCATTTTCTAGAGCTCCTATGCAGTCATTTCTTCATTCTCCTTAGCTCGTTAATTCTTTGCGACACGGTCTAAAATTCTCTCGAATCAACTAAGGCCTTCTTAACCCTCTTTGTCTTTAGGTTTCACATTCTCTCTTGCTTAGTTTCTTAGGTTACTTTCTTTATTTACTATTTTGCATAATACAAGATTACACTAGAATAATCCACATTTGGTTAATCGCTCATTTCTCGGTAGTAAAAGTGGTTACCATAGCAATTTATTGTAGTTTTGTCACAAAGACCTGACGTGATTTGGTTGACACTTTGTGGGAAGTAAAAGTAGCTACAGAGGTAAAAATATTCTAGAATCTACACCATCTTTACGGACCCAATTTAGCTAAATAGGTTAAAATATATATCGAGTGTTATATGCACGAATATGGATGATGGATTTCTAAATTAATTTTTATGGAAATAGAAGATGAAGATGTGTAAAAAAGTGGAATGAAAACACACTTATATTAGTTAGCTATGGATATTAAGATAACCAAATCAAAAATGGGAAGTATTTTTTGGAGACTAAGTTGTCACTTTATTAATCCAAACAATAACACATGATCACATAAAAATGTGAAGTTACTAATCCTTGTCCATTCCACGAGAAGTTCTCAACTTATTAGACCTAAGAAAGTAAAATAGAGTAGCCATGGAAAATTAACATAATGTATGCAGGTATAACCCATGTTATTAAAATGTGACCACCTAAATAAAGACATTATAGAGATCCAGTAATATTATAGAGTTATTGACTCAAATGGCAGGAACCTTTGTAGCGACTATTGTCATAATAAGAGCTATTACTATCGGTCAAAAACTGAAAATCTTATTTCTTGAATTATTTTTTCCGATAATGAAAATCCATTTACCACAAAAAAATCTCAAGCATTAGGCTCATGAAGGGAAAAAAATTGTATCTAGAAATAAATTACCAACGTAGTGATAAAGGGTGTGGTTTATATAATTTTGCAAATTTTTCACAACAACGCCTTGCATATTGATCCTTATCTATAAAAATAGTTCAGCCATGTGAAAAAGTACCCTAATAATTTAAGATATCAAACCACATATAATATGAGGTTGTAAATGAAAGCAAACACACTTGAATTTAGAGTAAGCAAGAGATTTATTCTTTGTGAAACTAGATACAATCAAGCATAATTCAAGATGTCCACCACATGGTAGTTGCATTAAGAAATGTTGTTCTGAAGCACAATAATCAAATTATTCGGATGAAAAGGAATGACACAAACATGTTCTTCAATGAAGGCAAGTCAAATTAATCTCCTAATAATAATTAGTTTGAGAAGTACAGATTTATAACTAAAGCATTTAAATGTTGTATGATGAATACCTAAAATAAATAAATTTTACTAAATTTGTAGCGAGGTGGAATAAATAAAGAACAAATAATTAAAAACCATGAATTTGTCAATCCTAAAGTTTTAATATCTAAAAATAGGGACAAAAACGATAAATTGGATCTCACATACCCTTCCTTCAACTAGATCTTGGTTTCCAATATTGTATTGTGCATAATGTAGATATACAACAAAGAAGTTCTTTATTTATATATATATATATATATATATATATATATATATATATATATATGCGGTATAAATGCTCAATGAATTTGATTCAAGACTCCAACTAAAATGGCATATTTGGAAAAAGTTCAAGATTTAGAGAAATTGGAAAACAATATCAACTATAATACTTTGACTCAAATGATTTCATGAATGCCTTGTAGAAACATATGAACAATGTGGAAGTATAAATAAGGGTAGTAACAATGGATTGTATCTTGTCTGTTGTATTTCATACTATTAATTCGTAGTAGCATTAAGTTGTAGTTCAAATTTTTTACCAATTTTTACTATGGTACTTTATCTTTCATGTTTAATTAAAAAATGCCAAAATACAAATAAAAAAGCTGATATGTCCTTCCTCACAACTATTGGAGAAGAAATTGAGTGTCATGGTTGTTCCCACTTTTCAAATTTTGAAGGGTAAAAATGTTGTTAAATAAGTGACAAACACCAAATTGGATGATCTATTACATGATATTGAGACTGTAAAAGCAATTCCATAAGTTATGAATTGGATTGTTGTTTTAGGTTTCATGTTTCTGTAAATTAATTACACACAAAGAAAAGAGTTTTATGTTTGAACAAGTAATTCTTATTCTTCACTTAAATGAGTATGTCTTTTTGTTACTATTTGTGGAAACATGGAATTGTAAGTACACTTCTCATTTTGTGCTTCTATTTATATTCTCTACAAATGTGTAAATAGTGAGATTTAGGAAAAATCACTTTTTGTAAGAAGCTAAAATTATGTTATTTTAGAGGATAATAATGTAAATTAAAAATAAATACATTTTAAACAAAATAGTGGATAAATAAATTTGAAAAGGAAAATAAGACATAGTTATCAACCATGAATTTATATTCGATGAAGCAGGTTCATTTGAATGTGAAAGATTCAAATTAACATACCCACAAAGCGAGAAATTACAATTTAGGTGTTCTGTTTAAATATCCTCCTTGTTATTTCCCAAACAATAGGTGGAACATTTTTGTCAAACTATTCACGGATTAACATGAAACTTATATTTTTGTAACATAATCTTAACCACAAGTCATTTCAAAATTGAGCTCATCTTATTAAGATCATTAACAAAGTGAGAGTAAAAACACTAGCCATGAGTAAAGACATGGCGAAGCGGCCAATTGGAAGTCTATATCTATGTTACGAGAAGCAGAAACACAATTAAGAAATAGGGTTTTGAGGTTTCTATGGTAAGGAAAATTTTAGGATTTTAGAACATATGTAAGAATTTTCAAATTTCAGCTATAATTAAAACCGAAACAAATACAAAAACATTAAATATTGTATAACTACAAACTTTCCATAAGAACAAAGATTACATCATGTGTGAATTTCACCGCATGATTTTTAATGATACGAGTAAACCATTTTCATTCAGTGGAATGTAAGACAAATATCATATAAGACTATTAGAAGCAATTAGGTTTATGAGGATACCATAAATATTATATAATGTGTAAATCTGCTCCCATTATTTTAATTGTAAAAGTATATTCATTTAATTCATTGGAATGTAAGACACATTATATAAGGATATTAGGAGCAATTAGGTTTAAGTTGATACCGACAAGTAATATTATACAATAGAAAATATGTGAAATTCCCCTATAACAAACTAATTGAACAAAATCCATTCTAATGTAGGCTTTACGAAAATAGATTGAAAAACAAAAATATTATAGATAAATCATATTGAAATGGTTACTTGATAATGGATATGATTAATTTTCAAGATTCGATATTTTTAGGTTTGGCAAAGTGTTCTCCACATTTAAACAACCTTAAAATGTAGAGTCCGAAATGTACGAATCCAGAGACATTGTATTTTCGTAAAAACAGTCCAAATGATAGATAATGTCCTGGAAATAATTTCAAAATCAAAAATTTAACCCCAACCAAAAGTACAATGGAAAGATCTCTCCTCCAAAGGAGTCCAAATGAGGAGCATATTGATTCGTAATTATCTTTATAGCCTAAATACCATTTACTTACATATAACCTTGTTTTGAGTTTGTGAGATTCATGGACTTGGCACTAAAATGCTAACTCATCAAAATTAGTATGCCCAAGGTCAAAGCTTAATTACAATTTCTTATTCAATAAGGGATTACTCTACCTTACACATATTCGATGATGACTTGGAGATATCCTCCTTGAATAAAATTTTATGAATCCAGGTCAAAGCTTATAAACCAAAACATAACTATTATCAATGGTCGATAACAACTTGACCATACGTAAGTATGCAACCTTGTCGGAATAATTTTATCATATTTTCCATGAATATAAAACAATCCCAAATCTCAAGAAATGTATGGATAATACCAATCAAAATAATCGTGTAAGATTTTCGGTTTGAGTTTGGTCATAAGAGAACTAGTGTCTTTGTGAGGGAGAGTGATGCGCTAAAATTAACAGAACTTGAAAGGTCATAACTTGTGTTCGGGTGTCTCTGTTTGAGTCCATTTTATTTTTGAAACCACCTGTTTCGATGAGACAAACACACCGGTCAATCCGCCTTGCTGTTGGAGCACGTTTGGCGTCATATTTTCGGGCCCAAAATCTGTCATCTAAACGTCGTTAATTAAGATCTAAGTTGTAGTTTGGTTTTTTTCCTATTTTAGAGCATTAGTTAATTTTAGTCTCTTGCATTCAAATTAGGTTAGAAATTTAGAAATTCCTCTAATTTAAGCTTGTAGAAGATGCGTGGAAATTTTTGTGCCCGTATGAATAAGCATGCAAACTTACTAATAATAAGTTCTAATAAAGCTTTGTTAAAAATAGTAAAATTTGCCATCTAGAGTAGATTTAGTCAAAGTTAGTTAGAGTTTTTTGGGCAACTTGAGTTGGGAGTTGTTTTCCTATTTATGAAACATTGTACTCCATGATTGAATAACGAAGAAGGAGATCTATTTTCTTTTGAGTTCAAATTATTTGCAGTATATTGAGTGTGTTCAGAATTTGGCTACATTATCTGGTATCAGAGCAAGTTTGAGTCTTGGAAAAAAATGGTAGGAAGAGGAAGAGGAGGTAGTATTACCCAGATGAATAGAAACATGAAATATTTGCGAGAGGAAAGTTGTTGTGCTTTGAAGAAATGATAACCTAGAGAGGAAATCAAGGAGGAGATGACACGAGATGAAGAAGAAGTTTGTGAAGAGGAGGAAAACGCAAGCACCACCCTTAGTTTTTAAAGAAAGGATGCTTCAAGCATTAGAAGGAAAGAATTACAGAGGATAAGAGTTGATGTTTGAGAGTATGGAGGTAGTCTAAAACCGAGGAGTTGATAGACTTGTTGACTAGCATGGGATTTTTTTGAGTGGAAGGCTATGCTTAGAAGAAAAGAAGGTAAAATTTACATGCAAAAATTAAAATATCATGCTATGTTATGGTGGGATCACCTACAAAAAGAGCAGATCAAGAAAGGGGAAACAAAGGATTAGGACACAGAGTAAGATGGAGAAGAAGGTAAAAGACAAATTTCTCCATGTGGATTATGCGTAAACACTTTTTAGGAGATTTCTAGAATCTCGAAAGAACTTAAAAACGTGCAAGAATACACATATGAGTTCTACAAGTTGTCCATTCTTGTAGAGCATGAAGAAACTAAGGAACAAATGGTTGTAAGGTATGTAAATGGATTAAAATTTTCTATTCAAGATGAGATAAGCATGCACATGATTAAGAGCATAGAAGATGCCTATCAACTAGCCTTAAAGGCCAAGAAAAACAAATCCATCAAGGTTTTAGGAGATCAACTGGGATGAATAGGGGGCCTCATCCTCCTTTCGGGGATGAGACAATTTCAGTCAAGGTAGGGGAGAACCACCTCATGGAGTGGAAAAGCAAGAAGATACAAGATAATATTCCTAAAATAAACAAAGAGGTAGAGGATTTTCTAGGGTAGACGATATGTTGGCGGTAGAGGATGGGAGGCTCCATGAAGAACATTTGTTTGTTACATATGTGGTGAATAAGGTCATAGGACTTTTGAATGCCCGCATTATTATAGACATGACAAGAGACTAGCAGATTCTCCAAGGGTAAATCTTGTTGAAGTTGAACAAGAAGACGAACAAGACCTAGAAATTCCACCAAATGTGGGAGAAAATATGATGATCAAAAGGACGATGATTGCTCCAAGAAAGGATATCAAGGGGATGCATGGCTACGTAAAAATATCTTCATAACAAGATGCACTTCAAGAGGAAAGGTATGTAATGTTATTATTGATGGTGGTAGTTGTGAGAACATGGTTTCAAATGAGATGGTTGAGAAACTAGGTCTACATTGTGAGAAGAATCCTAACCCTTATCGTATTGCATGGTTTAAGAAGGGTAATGAAGTTATTGTTGATAAGATATGTTTAATAAGTTTTTCTATTGGGAAAAGTTATAAGGATGAGATTTGGTGTGATGTTATTCCTATGGATGCATGTCATATGCTGCTAGGAAGACCATGGCAATTTGATAGAAAAGTTATTCATGATGGGGGAAAGAATACTTATACTTTCTGGAAGGATGGCACAAAAATAGTTTTGCTACCTCTTAAGGAAGAGGGGAAGGTTGAAAATATGCTTTCTATAAAATAATTTGTGAAGGAGGCAAAGGAAATTGGGTTTTTATGCACTGGTCGTAAATAAGGATGAACCTGCAAGTGCACAAATACCATGAGAGCGGTAGAATTAATAGAAAAAATTTATGATGTTATTCCTAATGAGATACCGATGGATTACCACCCAAAAGAGATATTCAACACCATATTGATTTTATCCAGGGTTCTTCACTCCCAAATCAAGCGGCTTATAGGGCCAGAGCTTGACATTGCATGCAGAATTGAATAAGCAAGTGGCAAAGCTCGTGAGAAAGGGGGTAGTAAGGGAGAGCATGAGTCTATGTGCAACCCCAACTTTATTAACTCCAAAGAAGGATGGAACATGGAGAATGTGCACAGATAGTAGAGCAATCAATAAAATTACAATCAAGTATAGGTTCCCAATACCTCGCCTTGATGATATGATGGATGTGCTTGCTAGATCTAGGTATTTCACCAAGATTGATCTTCAAAGTGGTTACCATCAGATTCAAATCAGAGAAGGAGATGAGTGGAAAACAACATTCAAGATAGGGGATGGATTATATGAGTGGATGGTGATGTCATTCGAGTTATCTAATGCACCTAGCACTTTTATGAGGTTGATGAACATTGTGTTGCGGGAGTACAATGGTAAGTTTGTTGTGGTTTATTTTGATGATATCTTGATTTTCAGTAAAACTAAAGAAGAGAATTTGAGGCATCTGAGGGTGAAGAAGTGCACATTTATGAAAATATGAAGAAGTGCACATTTATGCAAGAGAGTTTGGTATTTTTGGGTTTTATTATATCAGCTAGATGGGGTACTTATGGACTCGAAGAAGATAAAGGTAATTATTGAATGGCCTACTCCATAAAGTATAACATAGGTAAGAAACTTTCATGGTTTAGCAACATTTTACGGAAAGTTTATTCAGATTTTTCAATAGTATTGTAACACTTATAATAGATTGCACAAAAAGAAGGGATTTTTGTGGACAAAGGCAACTTAAGATAGCTTTCAATACTTGAAGAAGAAGGTGACATAGGTACCTATTTTGGCACCACCAAATTTTGATAAAGTGTTTGAGGTTGATTGTGATGCCTCACATGTAGATACTTGGTGTTGTCCTAAGTCAAGGCGAGAAAGCCAATAGCTTTCTTTAGTGAGAAATAAAATGAGGTAATAAATAACTACTCTACTTATGATGTGGAATTTTATGCAATTGTATAAACATTGAGGCATTGGAGGCATTACTTAGTGCATAAGGAGTTTGTGTTATTTACAGACCACATAGCCTTGAAGTATGTGAATACACAAAATAAGTTGAATAGTAGGCATGCAAAGTGGGTATCATTTTTTTAGGGTTATAATTTTTCTCTAAAGCATAAATCAGGAAAACAAAATCAAGTTGCGGATGCATTGAGTAGGCGTGTGACTCTATTTACAACTATGGAAAATGAGGTGGTTGGTTTTGAAGCAATAAAGGATTTGTATTCTTCCATTGATCCTAATTTCAATAATATTATTGAAAGGTTAAGTCATCCATTTTTAGAAAATACAAGTGATGTCCAGGTTGAGTACCTTTTACAAGATGGCTATCTATTCAAGGGATGCCAACTATGTATTCCAGTTGGGTCTATGAGAGAGAATATTGTGAAAGAGCTACATAGCAGAGGATTGGCTGGGCATTTTGGTAAGGATAAGATGATAGCCTTAGTAGTAGAGAAATACTATTGGCGTAGTTGAGAAGAGATGTGGTAAGATATGTGGAGAGGTGTCGAATTTTCCAAGTCTTAATAGGCCATGCACATAATACAGGGTTGTATATGTCGTTGCATGTTCCCAAAGGGTCGTGGACAAATTTGAGTATGGATTTTGTTTTGGGCTTACCAAAAACACAACGAGGTAATGACTTAATTTTTGTGGTTGTTGATAGGTTTCTAAGATGGTTCATTTTATTACTGCGAAAACTAGTTATGCGACATGAGTAGCAGTTTTGTTTTTAGAGAAGTTGTTCGTTTGCATGGTGTTCCAAAAACCATTACTTTAGATAGGGACACAAGGTTCTTAAGTCACTGTGGAATTTATGGAACAAGTTTGGAAGTAAATTACAGTTCAAGTAGTGCCTATCATCCTCGGTGATGGGAAAACAAAGGTGGAGTTTGGTGAACTGTTAAGGTGCATAGTTGGGGAAAATCCAAAACAATGGGACTTAGCATTACCACAATCCGAGTTTGCTTATAACATTTCAATAAATAGATCCACGGAAATTCTCCATCTTCTATTGTGTATGGGAGTAATTCAGATGGGGCATTATATTTGAAATACAACTACTAGTTGATGGCAAAGTCAATGATGATGCAAAAGTATTTGCCGAACATATACAATTGCGGGAAGAAGTGTGGAAGAAGAACTACGAATAGTAATGATAAGTACAAGTAAATAACAAATGTGCACATGACGGAGAAATGTATTTATAGTGGTTGAGTTGGTTGTGGTATACTTGTGGAAGAAGAGGTTTCCAAAAGGAACCTATTACAAGTGAAGTACAAGAAGATTAGTCGCTACAAAATCGTGAAAAAGATAAATGATAATGCTTACGAGGTAGAATTGCCAGGATTTTGATATTTCTCTAGTGTTTAATGTTTCAGACTTATATTCCTTTCATGGGGATGGTGTAGAAGGGGATGTTATTGAAGAGGTATTAGATTGGAGTCAAGTTATAGTGAAGAAGAAAGAAGAAGTGGATCGGATTCTAGACAAGAAAACAATGAACACGTGACAAGAGAAATACAACAAATATTTGGTATATTGGAAAGTATTAGAACAAGAGGACAAAACATGGGTCACAAAGTAGGATATTAAGAAGCTAGATACAAATATATGGCATAAATTTGAAGAAGAAAACTTGTAGGAGTTGCATTTTTTCAAGCGGGGAGAATGATGCGCTAAAATTAGCGGGAACTTGAAAAAGTCATAGCTTATGCTTCGGGTGTCCGTTTGAGTCCATTTTTTAAAACCACCTATTTCGATGGGATGAATGCACTAGTTAACCCACATTCTAGTGGAAGCATGTTTCACACATTTTGGGCCCAAATCCGCCATCCAAGGCTAAAAATTAGGATCTAAGTTGTAGTTCAAATTTTTCCTATTTTAGAGCATTGGTTAATTTTAGTCTCTTGCATTCAAATTACGTTATAAATTTTGCAATTCCTCTAATTTAGGATTTTAGAAGATGTGTGGAAATTTTTGTGCCCATATGAATAAACATGCAAACTTACTAAGAATAACAAGTTTTAGTAAATTGCTAAAAATAGTAAATTTCACCATTTAGAGTAGATTTACTCAAAGTTAGTTAGAGTTTGTTGGGAAACTTGAGTTGGGAGTTATTTTCATATTTATGAAACATTGTAATCCATGATTAAATACCGAAGAAGGAGATCTATTTTCTTTTGAGTTCAAATTATTTACGATATTAAATGTGTTCGGAATTTGAATACATTAGAGAGTTTGACATTACATGATGGATATTGGGTATTCATATATTTTTACATCCATATAGTGCAATCGAAGGAAGGGCACTCAATTTCTCCTCATTTAAGCTCCATCTAAGTGAGTTCCCATGAATTGACACGGATTTGTGATATTTGTTTCTACAAGTTGAGATGCATTATTAATTCCACCTCAACAAAGTATGCCAATGGAATATTTAGCTAAGACACTTAGAAGTATAATATGAATCAAATTACCATATCAATTGATTCGAGGCATACTCGGATCTACTAATTTTCAAAGTTTTTGTGGATTTGGTGTTTTGGAATCTAAAAAATGATGCGAGAAAATTATTCATTATTAATTACAAGATGGGTTTTAAGGAAATCCATAACTCATAAAAGCATTTGGAACAAGAGGCATTGATTAACTTGTCTACCTTTTCTATTTCTCCAGTTTGAACTCAAGACCGAGAAAATGGATAAACGATTGATCTCAGTAGAGGTAATGCAAAGAATATTCACATTTTGAGAGTATTTTACATGGTTACATGCATTCTCTTCATTTATATGGCTTTGTGGTCCAACCACGGGGCTTACAAAGTCAACCCTCGGTGTATGGAGTAATAATTGTTTTTCAAATATGGAAGAAGACATCCCTTCATTTTTACCAGGGGCAATCACGATGGGATAAGGATTTTCTGTTAATAGTGGTTACATCATGGAGTAATATGATGACATAATTGAAACAGGCGGGGACATCAAAAAGTGTTTTGTGTGTACAATATGGTTTGGATGCAATGTGAAGGTGACTTGTATTTGTATTGCATTATAGTTGGGTGTTGTAGATCTATATATATGTGGCACACTTTTTTTTATATGAAGGTTGGAACCAAGATCTAGGAACACTATTGTGGGTATGATGTGGGCAGAGTGTGCACATGCATTGTACGCCATGTGAAAATTCTATGTTACAAAGTCTTTTCTCCTCTTCCTTGTGTGCTTTTACATTCTTTGTATATCTCATTCTTGCGTAGTGTTCAAACGTAAAAGCTGGTAAGATTTGCAGATCTTTGATGGCACAAACTCTTGACATTGCCGTGAATGTTAGTCCTTGACGGTCAACATTTCTGATGTCTACTATGGCCTTGTCAAGAGTTAGGCCTTGTGATTTGTGGATGGTGAGGCCCCAAGACATTTTTAGTGGAATTTGGCAATGATTTCCACATGTGACAGGAGGTAGGGGCAAGTGGGTTGGGTTGAGTATGTCCCATGGGGCCCTTGGTAGTGTTTGAAGTTGACAACAACAAAGGATGACAAGTCTGGTGGTTGTGTTTTTGGATTATACACGACATCGGTCACTTGCCCTAGTGCACCATTAACCAATCTGAGCTAACCCACAAGTTAGATGTCAACATGACCTCTTATCCGGTGCATAGGAAAACTCTGGGTCCAGTTGAGTGTCGTTGATGTTTGAGTCAAAGTTATGTTTGCTTTGTTCTACGATGCTCATTGCAATTGGTACGTGTAAGGATTTTAGCATTTGTTTATTGTGCTTGCTTGCGAGGTCCTTTGTTGCAAATAGGTGCTTCTCGTGAAGATGGATTTCTCTGAGGTAGACATGCATGACTTTATACGTGACATGAGAAGAGACCAATCCTTAACATTTTTTTACATTTATGATGTTGGTCAACATTTCTCTAAATTCAAGTTGTGTCGGGTTTAATCCTTGTTGCCTAAAATTTGTGTCTAAGGTGATCACTATATCAAAAGCATGCCAAAGGGAGCTGCCTATTTTGTTTCTGCATATAATGGTACATCGTTGACCGGAGGGAGATGGCCTAAGTCACCCACCAAAATCATTGAACAATTTCCAAATGCATGGTTATTTTGTTGGGGGAATGCCTCACGAAGTCTTTTGTTGATGTTGTTTAACATTGTAGGACCTATAAAGCTCATTTCATCTATGAGTATGTATTGTATGGCACTCATACGCTCTTGGAAGATTGCTAGGGCTTGGCCTTCAAGAGGTTTCATGTCGGAAATGGGTATTCGGAGGAATAATGTATAGTAGATGATTTTATATTGAATGCAGCAATACTTGTTGGGGCTAGTACAAGGATGGAAGATTTAAATTTTCTAGTCATATTTTCAAGCCCATTTCTGATGCGTTGTATGAGGTATGATTTTCCTATACTAGCGGTTCCTTGAATGATCATCTTCAATGGTGGGTGTTTCCCTTGTTGAGTTGCATGGGAAAGTACAATTGAGTATGCAAGGTGTTGTTTTGATGATAGTTGGAGAGCATCTAATTGGGTAGGTGGAGAAACAAATGGTAGTGAATTTTCAGTGCGGGCAAGGTCTATGAATTTAGGTGCACTTTTTTGTAAGGCAGTAGGGATGGAATGTACCTTCCAATTGTGGTTAATGTCAAAGTCATGAAGGCCTATCATGTCTACATCATCAATTGTTGTATTGAGTGTTGGGTGCATGCGTGTTATATGCTCCCATTCAAATAGTTCTGCATGCGGGGATTAGATCCCTGTGAGTTATTGTCATCACTGCTTGTTCCAGTTGTAGTTTCTTCTAGAGTAGTGGCTCTATGTACATGTAAAGGGACATAGGATTTTTTCAATTTTCCCCATTGGTTAGTTATTTCAGATGTAGAGATGCCAATGTTTGTTTGGATATGTCGAAAGGGTTTATAAAGAAGAAGCTCTGACCAAAAAAATACTCATAGTGTATCACATCTAGGGTGGGGACATCACTGTATCGGAGGGAATATGCAAACAAAAGTAGGGGTTCTTCTTTGTAGCCACTGAGTAACTTTCCTTTGGTTGTTGTAGGACTAGGAACATGAGCAACCTCAAAGAGGGAGGTGTTCTCCAATTGTAAAGGGTGTTTTATGTATGCATCTATGAATGAAGGGAATTGTAATGTGTTTCCTACATCTGTGAGGACACATTTGAATACCTGTTTACCAATGGATAGGGTAATAAATGTATGACTACAACTAGAGAGGGGAGTTTTAGTAACATGTGGCATGTCTCTTGTGCACCAATGTCCCGATCAACAATAGTTTCTGAAAGGAATTTGTTGTAGGTGGCCTTTGCAGGGTGATCGATGCTAACTTCATTAGATATCCATGTCAGCATGTGATGGTAGCTTTTTGATTTCTTCTCTGCCTTGGCTACATATTTTGCAATGTATTGTAAGACTACATGTCATGACACAATAGGATGATAGTCAACATTGGCTCGCCACAATGCCAACATGTCTGAGTTGTGTATGTTGACCCGTCTTCATTGCATGCAGGGGTGTACTTTTTTTACCTATTTCATCTAAGCCCAAACTTGAATACTCTTGGAGTGGCCAAGGGGCTTTATATCTACATTGAAGTGTCCCATTTTTTTTGCAAGCAGGTTGCCTCACTACATTTTGTGTGGCATTACATGTGGTTTAACAGGTTTTCATAGTCAGCTACAGGGTTGTCTGTAAGTATCCCGTATGTGTCTAACAAGCACGGGTCATCTTCTTGCGAATGATGTATCCCATATTTTCCACTCTCAGGGCCCCTTGGATTCCATGCAATTACTAATTTGTCAAAGAAATTCTTTTCCGCATCAAGTTGAAGGGGGTCATCCCAGTCTAGGACCTCCATGTTTGGTGCATTTGGAAGCCATATAAACATGTGGATATGAGCGAGCCTCTGTGTTTCCATTCGTACTTGTATTTTCACAAAGAGGATCCATGTTGAAAAATGGGGTAGGGGTGGTATTGTATGAAAATCTAAGTGGTAGTGAGCTCACCTGTACCAGTAGTCGGTGCAATGTAGTTTTTTTTAAGCACCTCCTCGTAAAATATTGTAAATATTTTTTCCATGTATGCAAGAGACATATGGGGGTGCATGTTCAAGTTCATGTTTCTCCATTGTTGGCCAGTTGTTGTGGGTGGCGTAGGGGCTCCTGGCATTGCTCTGTGTAAATATGGCCATTTAGTATCTGCTGCACTTAAAGTGAAGAAAAGCGTAGGGCTTTCTAGTTGGGTTATCATATCTGTGAGTTCATGTCTACGCTTGCACCAAAATGATTTAGTTCCTCACAAATTGGACCCAAAGCGCATTAGTTTCTCTGCAATGTGGGGATAGTGTGTAAGTTGCCTACATAACATTGAGACCATGGTAGGTAAGTTTTCCCCTATATTTTTGTGTGAAAACAATAGATGTTGATTGGCTTCTATGGCACAACATAATGTTGAGAATGAAGTAGCGAAAGTGTGGATGGCTTCCAAATCTATTATCATGGTAACACATTAGGTGCAATGCATATTCATGCATGTGAACCCTTTTGATACGTGTTTGGTGGAACAATGCAATCCCATGTAGGGAACAATGTTGGAAAATCCATAGAGAGAAACCCTCGAAGTGTTGTATTCATTGACTGGATGAACCAATGTGTGGCCACTCAATTGACTGTAGTGGAGTTTGGTTTTTCCTTCAATGAAATTTGTTATTTGGTCAACTTCAAGTGGTTAGAGGGAGGAGGACACAAAAGATGATGGTTGTCACTCATGGGTATGTGGTGGGGAACATGGGAGAAGGTCTACTTCTGATTCCGCTTCAACATTTTCTGGGATAGTTGAATTGAAGTGTGGTAGGGAAGTAGATATATCTTGTCTTTGAGGTGGTGGTAGGGAATGTAATGCAAGTGTGGTCTAGGACAACATCCTTGTAGTAAGGGTCATGAGCTATTTTGAATTGTAATACAACCAAAACACGAGATCTACTTACAAAGCATTTGTAAGCTTTATTTGTTTCTCCGATTCTTGAATAATTAAGATGTCCAAGTCTTTGATGCACCGAGGCAAGTGTTTAGTTATGGATGAAACATCTTGGGGAAGCATATGGTGTGGCCCCTATATTTGTATTGACCACCTATAGTGTGAGTCACTTGCAATATTGGGTTGACCCTTGCTATCAACATTTCCTCAACTTGTGTAAGTGAGGATAAAACCTTAGGTTACGGGCCAGTCCATGTTATTCCAACTTGAGAAGCGGCGATCATCTTTTTCAACAATGCATCTATGACGATGTATTGGCACCTTTGTAAACCCTTATATGTAGCCCAACATATAATTCATTACAACATGAACATGTGGTTGGAGGTGGGAGGTGATCTAATCTTTGGTGGAATTGGTGTTGTGTATCTTGGAGTGAATGCCGATTTGGAGTGTGTTCTTCGAGAAGGTTGACATGGGTGGCTACATAGGTTGGTGTTTGTGTGTTCATCTTTTGTCGTTTCATGCAAGCTATATGATGACGATGTTCATTTAGGTTGTTTTTGTTGTGCATACTTCAAGAGCCTTTGCATTTTTTTCAGTTCGTGTCAGGCCTGTGCAGAATGAGAAAAAGTGGTAACAGATAATTAGGTATAGAAGATAGTTAATGCATGCAAAAAGTAGTAGTACTTTTGTTTGTTTGACGTGAAGTGCAACATTGTATATCAAAACATCATTTTTTGTTTAATAATGTTGATGGTGTTTGCATTGTTGTTATAGAGTGACTTTTTTTTTACGTGCAAGACATGTGCGGCGAAAAATGCATGTAACAAATAGAACCAAACTTACGAATGCAAAAACCTATATGTGGAGTAGGTGGTATGGTAAGTATGTATTGGAAAGTTCCTAACATTGTGTGTGTACAGTATAATATGTTTTCTGAGATAGTGTAGGATCTTTTTCATCAATACATAGTTAAGGGGATGCGAGGAATGCATCTAGTGGGGATTCATGCATGTTGAAAGCCATGTCCTTAACTGCAGGACAACAATAGTGCACTGGGCTTTCTCTTGTGACTTGTAGACCTCTAGCTTCGTGGATATTTTGAACATGTAGCGGTGGAATAGAATTGGCTTAACAACAGGCCAAAACATGTCGGGTGTTGGTGCAAGAAGTTGTAGCTCCTGTGTTGATATACCCATGATTGATGTAGCAACTTCATCAAAAGTAGTTACCCATGTTGTTGTTGTGTCATCCTCAATGATGAAGTGTAATGCATATTTGTAGTCACAATTAGAGACACCATGCTTGCATTTTTGGCAATACCAAGAGGAGTTTGCAGTTAGCTCAAGTTTTTTCTTGCATTGGTTGTTGTTAACAATTGATGTGCAAGATGGATAGCTAAATGAGGACATATTCATGTGTATAATTGTTGTTGTGGTGGAGAAGGTGAGTGTTTTACCTAGTTGTGAGGAGGATTTTATGCCCACGATATCTGTTTCCTCAATTTTTCAATACTCACTGAAGGGTATGCAGTTGTTGAGTCGAGCGAAGTAAACCATGCACGCAGTGTATGAGCCTCAGTTATATCAGGATCAATGAAGATTTGTGTATTAGGGCCCGTGGCTAATGTTGTTCCTTTGAAAGATGTAATTTTTTCTCTCTTAATTGCAAGAACTGGTCTTACTGGTGTCTGTGAAGCACATAGTTCACTTAGAAGTTTGCCCTCATTGTCACTGAAAGAACCCCATAACGTTGCCTCAATACATAATGTCGAGTTATCACTAAGTAGGATTGTGCGTTTGTGGTTGAAAGTACTATCACTTTTCCTTATAGTGGAGGGGGCAGTAATGGATAGTGCAATAACGAGCAGGTCAATGGTGGATTTGGCGGGAGAGGAGTTGATTTCTACTATTATTTTGAAATGGAAAAGATATTGAGGTATGTCCATAAACCGATTTGTCTTGTACTAATTTACAAGGAGTCCAAGTCTAGGATGATGTCCCAAGGAGTTGTGGAGTCATTGTAATATTTTTTTACAATCCACAAGGTGCCTCCTTTGATTGTGTATGTTTTACCTAGTTGTATTTGGTTGTAGTAAGAAGTTGTAGCTTGGTCAAAAGAAGTCACCACTATATCTAAACTACTTTTGTCGATAATGTCAAAGCTAAATACCTTCCCTGTGCATTTTTCATGCTATATTTGTTTAGGTAGCCTTTTTTGATGACCCTACCTTCAATAGTCCAAAGGCTTTGGTAAGGATTTAACGATTTTATTGGCGTGAGTTGCATGTAGTCTACAGGGCGTCCTTCATGAGTAGTTGGTGCCAAAGTATCAGTGTGGGATGTTGGCATGTGTATGGCTAGTTGGGGAGGCACAACGTTGGAGGCAATGGAGCCTATGATGGTGGTGGTTCCTAAACAATAAAATACAATGTAAATGAATTAGCAAACAAGTTAACGTAAAGTATGAGGGGGTACACGCTAAACCATAAAGTGTGGTAACCAATTTATTGTCCACATAAAGTGTTTTTTTAAGGACATAAGCATGTAAACATATGTACAAGTGGGGAAGATGTTCATATAACACAACAATTTTCATGCTCATTCAAAGTAAAGTACGAAACATATGTACGTGACTACAATGTATATCTCATGAAAGGCACTCTACAAAACTTCTATAGGGGTTATAAAATGGAACAAGTACAACATATTTATGTAAGCATAGGTTTTAGTCAGTCCTTCAAAAAGAGGTTTATGTGGGTTAGTATAAAAGAGGTGGGCATATGTATGAGCATTGCAAAGTCATAGTAGGGGTGAGGTAGGGGCTAAAATTATAGGGACGCAAGGTAAGCATTGAATGCAGCTCTAATGTAGTGTTCCTCGCCACCAGAGTAGTACTGGTCATAGCTTAGCGCATGAAGGAAAGTGTACAATGCTTCAAGCCTAAGGTATGTTGCATCTACCTTGTGCATCATGTCTAAGACAATGGTTAAATCACTATCGAGAACCATCACTGATGGGATTAGAGACTCTGATATCCTACCAGAAATGGTTGAGCATGTAGTTGCAATAAAAGTAGCCAAAGAATGCACAAAAGTTACAAGTGGTGGTTGGACACTTTGTATTGAGCTTTGGTTGGTGGTTCTGGTTGCATACGACTGAGGGGACCCATTTGAAGCTACCAGATCAATAGGAGGGCTCCCAACAATGGCACTAGAGGTATCATCGGATATCATGATAATGGATGGACTTCCATTTGGAGTGGCCATAGTACCTAAAAATAGCAAGCAACTTTGTTTAATATAAAACATTTTTCTACTGACAAGTACATAAATACATATACATATATATGTTACAAATTTCAATAATTTGTGTAGCATTGAAGGTGAAAAAAGAGATATTGCAGAATAATTTTTTTTGGACATGATAAAAAGACATCTTGAGTCTGCATACTCCAAATCCTAGACATTTCATCTATAACATTCATTTATTCGAGATTGTATCTCTAGAACATGCAGTATAAGTCCCCATCATGTATACTCACAAGAAAGCAAACAAATTGAGGCCAATTGTATCTTTGATTAAGTAGGTAACAATCTATCTTTAAGGGCAATTAATCTACCAGTGCAAATAAGCTAAAAAATATTATCAGTCATTCAAATTCTTGGTATATTTGGGGTGTCTGATTTAAAAAGACTTTGCACCCTGTAATCAAATATAAATATGTCCAGTCAAATGGGATGAACTCACCAAAATAAAATATTTCCAGAAAAGGATGAACCCATGTCTCAATGAGACATGTCACAACAACATAATGTAACAATAATGGAGCTTTTTATAGCCTTATTATTATTGTCTTCGGCGTTATTCATGTATAAATCTACAACATAAATTTTAGAGGAAAAGCACTCATAATGGTTAGTCCAAAGACAAGACCATGATATTTAGTGAATGCCATGCAATTGAGCTGAGATGTAGTATCAACGCCTGTGGGTATTCCTAATGAAATCAGCGTAGAAGAGTTATATGCATCCTAAGACAATCCTCCATGTATAAATAATTAATCATAACAACATTCTGTTTTACTTCACAGCCTTATATGTTATCAATGACCTCTTAAAAACAACATTTCAACAAGAAAAATGCTCTATACATTCTTTTCAGTCAGAGAACTACTCAAGAATTCAAAACATTCCAAAAAACATTGGCTCGATGAAACTAAAATTGCAAAGAAAATTACTATCTGATTATCCAATTTGAGGTAACATAATATACATATGTCATTAGCAAGGGATTATTCAAAGTAGATGCCTTCCGAGAATAATAATAGTTTTCAATAATTCTGATAAATCTTCAACACAAAAATAAATAATACAAGGCAACCGATAACATGAATTATAAAACTAAATAGTTATCAGTGACCTTCAAAAATTCAAATCAACCTATAATGTTCGGAAGAAGTTTCATGAACACCACTATTTGTGAGAATGTTGTATGTAAAGATTTTTCAAACCAAAAAGAGAAAGAATAATACTCGCAATAGGGCACACTATTTAGAAAGTTGTGGTTTATAGTCATTTGAAGGCAGATTAAGACACTTTTTTGTGGAGGAAGATTTGTGATTACCAGAAAATGAGCAGGAGAAAAGAAATACGATCTGTGGAGACATGAAAATCCAAATCAAAGGTGAAAATATTGTTGACAACTGTGAATTCAAGGTCATGAATAGAAGAAAATTTCTAGACATGGGGACTAAACTCACAATTTACATTCTAATAAAAGTGTGCTTGGGCATAGGACAGTGAGACTGGAGGAGTCCCTGAAGACAAGGAGAAATAATGCAAGTTAAATTTAAGAAAAATATGCCCCGCGAGTTGCAAAGGATTTAGAGCCTCCAAAAGATAAATATGTGAAAGAACAAACCAACAAATTGGTGATTTTTGACCTATAGAGTTACGAAATGATAGTGCAAAATTCATCGAGGTTACGCTTTTTAGCCGTAGGGACATTATAGGCATTTTTGCAATTGAATGATTCTTTTGGATACCGGATCGATGGTAATAAATACTTTGTAATGAAATTAAGTTAACAGAGGCCAGTTGTCCTCTCATCCTTTATATGCTTATGGCATATGCCAAGACATGGTATTTGCCTACTCTTTGAAAATGTTTTGGTTATGTGATATCAAAATGCAAAAAAATAAGACAGTGACTTAATTATACAAAGGGAGCATAATAGAAAGGCCACAATGGCATAACAACAAAAATGTAATTTGCAAACCTCTTATATTTTGAACTGTGGTGTATATGAGGAGAGAAGGGTGTTGCAGGTGTTGGGAAAACCAATCCGGTGGAGGTGGTGCAGGATGGAAACTTAAAAATGCAGTGGTGTATTTATAGACAGAGAGATAGTTTAAGTAGTTGTGTGAGAGAAGGACAACAACTACAACAAAGTAAACATATAAAGGCAACTACAATAGATCCACTACTTGTTTCAACAACTAACAGTTATGACAGGAACAATTTCAAATTCATTGATTGGATATGCATGTAGGAGGGCAATCTTGCAGATTACAGAGTTATAATGGCAGCTATATGTCCCCTGTAAATTGTTGTAATAATATCCACATATATTTTAGGGTATTTATGCACTATGTTGCATACATAGTATCGTAGACAGATGGGACTGTGGAGTAGGCGGCTAGGAGGGTGGGTGGAGTTTTTCCTTCTATTTCATTCGAATACGAGCGGATGTTGAACGGGTTGCCATCGACCAAATTTATGCTATTCACCGTGTCACTTACACGACCAACTAGTCGATTTCTCTCCTCCGGATCCTCTCCTGTGGGTGGAGGAATTCAATGAACTTGCTCTCGGCTCTGACGCGACATTCGGTGGCTTTTTGTCACATTCCGCGATTTAGTGACACATTCGCACAAAACTTCCACCCCATTCTCGGATCAACGTTTCCTCCCAAAGTGGTCGGCGCCAATGCAACTCTCTTTCCATTCACTCTGCGGTTGATCACTTGAATGCACTTTAAGACTAAGCCAACTCGCCTTCCATTTTCTGTTTTGCCGGCCATCTCGCGGGCTGGCTCCTTGTTGGGTTAATCGGTTGGCGTTTACATTGTCATCCCGGATTCGGATGCGGTCATACTCTAGTTCAGCGTTCTTTTTCTTTTCTTCGTTTTTCATCCTCCTCCTTCTCTGTCTCTCTTCCTATTATTTTCGTTGTCTTCTCTCATTTCTTTTTGTTGTTGGGTTGGGGCCCTTCCCCGGTTTATAGCTTCGGTCAACAACGTTTATCAATAAAAAAATAATAATAATAAAAAAATTTAAAATATAAAAATATACAAGTAGTTGGAATACTACATTTAATTTAATTTTATTAAATAAAGAAATACATTATACTATTTTTAATCCTTAAAATGATGTAGCTTGTTTTCCTTACTGCAATATATTATTTTTTATTAGTTTGTAAATGAAAGTTGTGAGTAGATTTAATCATCACTATACTAAATAAATCTTGTTTGTTTTCTTGAAAATCTCTTACTCTTTATTTTAAGAGTAGAAACATGTTGGTTTTCATTTTGTAAAATGGATTTTTTGAGTAGATTTTATCACTATCATACTTACAATCTTTTCATTAATAATAAACAATATATTATCTTTAATTGTAAAATTACAATGAAGTATATGTTTAATTTTTTATTATTAATAAATAATATGTTTATTTTTAATTTTAAAATTGTAATTAATTATTTAATTGATATTTTTCTTATATATGAAATATGTATTCACAAATGATACTCATGATACTGTAGTTGATTTATAAGTAATGTTTAAATGTAATATATGTATGTTTTTTATATTTTTATATTTTAAATCTATTTATATGTAGAATTATATATAAAAATGAATGTATAGTTTTATATATTTGTCTTTATATAATAAAAATTTATATTTTGTTTATATTATCAATAATACTTATTATACACAATACTTATTATATGTATATAAATAATATGTATTATAGTTGATTTATAAGTAATGTTTAAATGTAATATATGTATGTTTCCACTTATATTTTAAATCTATTTATATGCATAATTATAAATAAATATATAAAAATGAATGTATATCTTTATATATTTGTATTTATATATTAAAAATTTATATTTTGTTTTATATTATCAATAATACATATTATACATATATAAATAATACATGATATAATAATTATATTTATATGATATAAATAATATGTAAAGTACATTATTTGTTGCTTGGTCCGCTTCTCCCTACTCCACCCTTACTCAATATGGATTTAGGTCTCAAAAACATTCTTCCTCGTCCCAACAAAAGTAAACTCATTAAGGTTGCGCACTGGAAAAAACTTCAATGCGTTCCTTCTTCCCATCTACAAGTAGGAGAGGCGAGTCCTCTTTGAAACACAAATGATCCTTTTTCATGGAATGTTAGGGGCCTCAACGCCCCTAACAAGTAGCGTCTGTTAAGACGTTATGCCACCTGTTGCATGGTTAATATTTGTCTGATTTAGGAAACCAAAATGTCAGAAGATGGATGCTTAAATGGATGGTTCTGAAAATGGAAAGGTTGGGATGGCTACTTCTCTAACTCTCTTGGCGCCTCGGGTGGTCTTGGTATTTTGTGGAAAACTAGCTGTTGTGCTATTGAGCCCCTTCTCGTGGAATCAAATTTTATTTGGTGAAAAGTTCAAATTAAACATTCTGATGATTTCTTCTTCATCTGCAATGTTTATGGCCCTCATTCTCCGATTAGAAAAAGAGCTCTCTGGAATAATCTCTCGTCTGCTCCTTGATACCACTGCAACTTCCAAAACAATCGTTACCGGTGACTTTAATGCCACCCTCTCTGACCGTGATAAGCGTGGAGGTATCCAATGGCAGCCATGCTCTCAGGTAGATTTTACCTCCTTCGTTTCTTCCTCTCATTTAGTCGATGTGGAGCCTTGTAGCGCGCGGTTCACGTGGAATAACGAGGGGTTTGGGTTCGGGTTCCTGGTTGTGCGTCTTGGCAGATTCTGGTTTCGTAACTCTTGCACGCAAATAACTTCCTCATAAAAGCTCTGTTCTTCCTTTCTCCGGTTCAGATCACTTTCCAATCTCTCTGGATTTAAATTTTGATCTGCCTCCGCGCCGCTCCCCATTCAAATTTGAGAACATGTGGCTACATGATTCCTCTCTTAAGCCTTTAGTTAATGTCTGGTGGGCCTCCTTCACTGTCAAAGGGACTTGGATGTTCCAACTCTCCAAAAAGCTTTCTCTGCTGAAAGACAAATTACAATGCTGGAATTATTCGAATTTTAAAAACATCTTCCAAGAAAAATTAAGAGTCGAGAAGGATCTTCGTATTCTTAATGAGTCCATTCTCGCCCAAGGGATGTTTCAGGATGATTTCCAAAAAGAAAAATCTCTCCTAAAGGATTTGGGTGCTCTCCTTCTGAAAGAGGAAACTTTTTGGCGTCAAAAATCCAGAGAAACTTGGCTGATTGATGGAGACAAAAATACCAAGTTCTTTTTGCCTCTGTCAAAGCTAGAAGAAATTTCAACTACATTTCCTCTATCAAGATCAAGATTCACCCTTGATCTTCCCAAGTTCGAGATCAAATCAGAAGCGGTGGATTATTTTCGGAAGCTCTTGAATGATTTGGCCTCTACCCTCATGTTGCACAGTTCCAACTCCTTGAGACCCCAATTGTTGTTTCAGATGCTTGACAACGACCTGCTTCTTTCTCCCTTCTCCTTGGAGGAGGTTCGAAAAATTGTTTTTTCGATGAAGCGTGATAAAGCGCTGGTCCCGATGGTTTCCCAGCATCCTTCTTTCAGATTTTTGGGATGTTGTCAGATTTTCTGTTTGGAAAGCAGTTGAGGAATCCAGGATTTCGGGAAGATTTTAGGTACTCTCAATCATACCCTCATCTGCATGTTTCCCAAAAAGTCCCCGGCTGAGACTATGGATGATTTCAGACCCATTTCTCTCTGCAACACTACTTACAAAATCATTTCCAAAGCTATCGCTAATAGATTAAGCCCTCTGCTGTCCAAATTGGTTGCCCATGAACAAAGTGGTTTCATTCTGGCAGGTCTATCACCGATGGGATCATTATCTCACATGAATTGATCCACTCTCTTCATAATTCCTCTAGAGCGGGTATGATGTTGAAACTAGACTTCAGTAAGGCCTATGATCGGGTCAACTGGAGGGTCCTCCTCAAATCTCTACAAGCTATGGGTTTTTGTGATCATTTCTGTGAAATGGATCTTCAACTCGCATTGCTTGCCCTCATTTTTCTGTTTTAGTAAATGGTTCTCTGAAGGCTTTGTTTAGAGCAACAGGTATAAGACAGGAGACCCTCTCTCCTCCTTCCTTTTCACTTTGGTTGCGGAAGCTCTTAGTCGCAGCATTAAGTCTGCTATTCAGGATGGTTCTCTTAAAGGTTTATATATCACATCCAACCTTCCACCACTCTCTCATCAACAATTCTCGACGTCACCTTTCTATTTGGTCAAGGGTCCATTCCAGAAGCCAAACACATTTCTTCCATTCTGGACTCTTACTCTCTTGCTTTGTAGGTCGGGTTTTAAATTTTCATAAGTCGGCTTATTTTCTTCTTGAACATGGCTCCTAGACTTGAAAGCAGGGATTAAAGCAATTCTCGGCTTCTCTTTGGGTAATCTTCCACATAATTATTTGGGCATTCCACTTTTCCACGGCAATGGTAGGGCGCATCTTTGGAACGGGCTCATGAATTCTCTTTCCACCAAACTTCTTTCTTGGAAAGGAAAATGGCTCTCTCTGGCCAGCCGTGCTCTTCTAATCAATTTGGTGCTTCTGTCAATTCCAATATACATGTTATCAATTTTACAGATCCCAAAATCTGTTCTGCTCAAAATTGAAAAAGTGGTGCACACCTTTTTATGGCAAGGTCATAGTATCGAGCGCAAATTTCATCTTGCTAATTGGGATCTGGTCAAGCTTCCAAAGCGATTGGGCGGCATGGGTATTCTGGATCTCGCTCTTCAAAACACTGCCCTTGGGGCTAAACTGGTGTGGAACTTCATTTCTAATGCTAATAGACTCGCCTTTCAAATTCTCTCTCACAAGTATCTCGGCGGACATCGCCACGATCTTTTATTATCCAGTTCCGAGTTACCGAGAGGTTCACATATCTGGAATTTTCTATGCAACTCCAAATCTCTAATTACAGAGATGGTCACCTGGAACATAAACAACGGTCTGCTCGCTTCTTTCTAGGATGAAAGCTGGAATGGATTTCCTCCCCTTAATCTTTCCACCGCCCTCAATGGTGTTATGAATTCTACCAAATAGGCCTGGGGTACTTTGGTCTCTAATTATGGCAGTCAACACCCTGACGGCTCGCCTTCTTGGCTCTGGAAATATTTCTTCTATAGGAGCCTCTGTTCAAGATTCCACCCTCCTTATGGACTCAATTCGGGACAGAAATGCCCTGTATCTCAGTAAAGACGACAATTTACTTTGGCTTGGGGATACCTCTGGTTCCTATTCGGTAAAAGCTGGCTATAATACACTTGTTTCACATTCAGGAAAAGGGACTCCTTGCTCCTTTGGTTGCTGGCATCCTAGCATCACTCCGAAAGTTGCTTATTTCGGCTGGTTAGTTTTGAATAAGAAGGTTCTTACTCAAGCCAAAAGGTGCTCTTGGGGCTTTTCTGGTCCCTCCAAGTGTCTTCTGCGGTGCTGCTGAGGAAGATTTGGATCACCTCTTTTTGTTTTGCCCCTTTGTTTCCCATTGTTGGGACTGGCTTCTCAACAAATTAAGTCTTACCTGGGTCCCTTGTAAAAGCATTGTTGCGAATCTTTCCTCTTGGCCGTCTTTTAATGCCAAAAGTTTGTTCAGCTCTATTTGGCACGTCAGCCCATACTTTTTGCTCTGGCATATCTGGTGGGAACGTAATCTCTGTCTCTTTAGGGAGCAAGTTGCTGATCTTCCCACCTTTCTCAACAAGCTTGAAGTGGCCATTTCGGAGCGTGTTAGCGCTAACTGTCTCTCCTTTTCCACCTTCTCTTCCAAGGATTTCTCAATTTTACATTTTTGGCCCCTCATCAAGCTCCCCAGACCAGGATCAATTGTTAAAAAAGGGCTCTCACAACTAGAAAAATTGATTCAAAGGAAAAAAACCAGATGGCGTCCTCCTCCACAGGGTCAATGGAAACTGAATTTCGATGGGGCATCTAGAGGTAACCCAGGTAAATCCGGAGCCGGCTGCATTCTCAGAGATGATCGCGGTAGTCTCATTAGAGCAGGCTCCTTCCCTCTCAAAGAGGGCACTTGTAACTCTGCTGAAGCCCATGCTTTACTAGAAGGGGTCAAGATGGTTGCTCTTCTTGGTTGTTCAAATCTCTCAATTGAAGGGGACTCCCAAATAATAATTTTCGCGGTCTCCAGAGGTGTCTCCCCTTCGTGGAAACTTAATCTTTTCATTCCTCAAATTCTTTATTGGCTGGACAAATTTCAGTCTTGGAGCATCTCTCACAACTTTCGAGAAGCTAATCGTGCGGCGGACTTCCTTGCTAACTTCGCCATTGATCATCCTTAAGCAGCATCTCTTCCCGCTCGGCTCATGATTGGCACGGATTGCCGATCCTTCTTTCCCACGATCGAGCTGGCTCGTCCGAGTAGCCTGGCGGGGTCTCTCTAGCGTGTGGTTGTCCTCTTTGTGCGAACTGTCCTTTCCTCACCTTCTCGGCGGCAAATCTCTGTTGCATTCTCGTGAGCGATCCTTCTCACGTGGACTATGTCATCTCGGACTCGCTCACCTGCTTCTTATACCCTCCATTTCTTCGGGGTCAGTTCCCCTTCTCTTTCACACGGTTTCTCGCTTCTATTTATGCCGTATTCTCCATTCCCGTCATTATCTTTTGAACGGTTCTGAACTGTGTTTTTTTTTGGCACTAATGTCTTTTGTCGGCTTTCCTTTCGTGGTGCTACGAGGTCAATTTCGTGAATTGGCCGATGCCTCTGCTATTGATAGGAATCTACTTGCTATGGTTTTCAAATTCTCATCGCTGGTGTAATGCCCCATTCATCATTGCTCTGTTATTCTGTGGCAACCGTGCTTCTAAGGGCTGAACGTCATTGTGTTCCCTTTGAAACGTTGGTGTCTTCGTCTTGTTGAGCTTGCCTGCTTGTGTCGGTGTCGATGTTTTGGTTGTTGCCCCGCAGCGTCCCTCGCGATTATCCTATTAAAGGAAAACCTTGTTCTTGCTTTATATCGAACCTCCTGTTGATTGTTGTTAATTGCCTGCAAGATATTTTGCCGTAGTATTGATCACTCTCGTGCTCGACCCCTCGATTAAATTATTATTATTATTTTTATTTTTATTTGTTGTCACTATCGTGTTAGGTCCTAAACGATTTTTCGAACCCCGTTTAGGTGTCACGGCATTTTAAAACATAATAATAATGAATAGTAAAGGAACGGGTATCAGTTATATTCTTATGTGTATATAGATGATAAAATTTCATTTTTGAATTAATTAAGCCTTTTCGGGCCGTGCGCATGCCTTATTGTGAGTTATTGTTTAGTTGAGGTTTCTCATCCACCAACTGGTAAATTTTTATCATCAATTTATCCTCATACTTGGCGTGGAGACATGGATTTCTTTGCAGAGATAAATAAAAGATGTTTTGTTCACGTAAATGTATTATGTATATTGTCGATTAATACGCTGACCAATAGGATTGCACATTTTCAATTATTAAGAATTATTATTAACTAAAATATGTGAATTTTGTCGGTTCCCTGGACTTAGCAGCTGTATACTCATTTTTTTGTCAATCTAACAAAATTTTAAAATGAAATTGTGACCAATTAAATTTATTTCATTTTGTGGATATGTAATTTTGCCTGACTTGTTTGGTGGAGAAAGTGTAAATTTATTATTTGGCCACCTATTTGTCTCCTTGTCAGCTTTATTTGAATCATGATTTGACCCTTGGCTGGAATGAAACGCCTCTTTCCTCCTGGCCGCACTTTTGTTGGGTTGTGTGTATCTTTCTGCTCAGAATTGCTTCTTCCTTGTGCGTGGCCATCTCCAAATGGTTCTACCCCTTGCTGGCCGCACTTCTCTTCTTTTAATAAACCTGTAACTTTCTACTCTAGCGGCGTGGGATCTTCTTGGGGTGGATTTCTTGTGGAATAGTGAAAACGTTGGAAAAAAATTATATCTTCTTTGCACTTGTACCCCTTTGTCATGTTCCTTTTTCTTTTGTTTTATTCTCCTTCCCTAGCCGCAATGAAGCCTTCTCATGCCTTAAGCTGGTCGATGTTTGGAAAACGTGGTGGGAGCATTTCTGAGTGTGCGAAAAAATTGGTGGACACCTCCTCCTGGCCGCATTTTTTTGGGTCGTATGTTATCTTCTGCGCAGTTTTGCTTTTCTTTTTTTGGTGCATGGGTATTCTGTCTTCTCCTAGCCGCCTGAGGAGAGAGAGGGTTTTCAGAATGTGGAGAGAAGCTTGGAATATTGTCAATGCATTTGCATAATAGTTCCTCCTTGGGCGTAGTTCTTTTTGTTTGGCTGGGACGTTTTTTCTTTTCTTCTCCTGTTTTTTTGTCTCCTTGCTGCTGGAGGACGCCCATGTTTCTTTTTCTAAACTCCTTTCTGCCCTGGCTGTGTGAATGTGCTTGGAAAATGCGAGCTGTCTACATTTTTTGACACCTGGTGATGGCGTGGGATGGTGAAGCAAGGATAAATTACATGGCATTTGTTTGCAGCTTCCACGCATTGTACACACCTCCATGTTTGCACTCACAGCCCCTTTGACTCCTGCGACTTCACCCTTCAAACCGCCTCTGCTACCTCGTTAGATGCTCCTTCCCTTTTCTTCTATTCCGATTCGACGCAACTCCTTGCACAGGTGAGCGGGTCGAGTGGAGTGTTGGCGCCTTCCTTGCTAAGGACGAGGATTCTTTTAAGAGTTTGTTGCTGCTCGCTTTGAGTTGTGGATGCCTCGTTGAAGCTGGAGGAGAAGGAAAGATATTTCTACACTTTTCTACTGTTGCTATATTTATTTTATCGTGAAATCGAACCACCATTTCCTTGAATTGGTTGTCTTTTGAACTTCTTTTCAGTAGGTCTCTCCTTTCTACTTGCTTTCTTCTTGTTTAGCTATTATCATTGCCTGTATGTTAGTGGAAAGCATGCAGGTGTTCTCTCCTTTGGGTGTATGTTTTTCTGGCTCGAGTGATCGATCTTCCTTTATAAATATATATACTCTTCTCTACGATAGAGTTCAAGTTATTATGTTGTTCCAGCTAGTTTTTAGCAGTCGTTAAAGTAAGCGTGCAATAACTATGAAGTTCCTTCCTATCAACCAGGGTTGTCCTTCTTTGTCTTTT
Source organism: Taxus wallichiana var. yunnanensis (assembly GCA_018340775.1). Lineage (NCBI taxonomy): Eukaryota > Viridiplantae > Streptophyta > Pinopsida > Cupressales > Taxaceae > Taxus > Taxus wallichiana. The sequence continues at coordinate 842,417,208 of CM031240.1, forward strand.
GACATATATTGTTAATGATCTCTCAAGCCCACTTGATAACCCTTTTGGCATCGAGAAAAAGAAAGGTTGTAGGATTAGTGTAATCAACGCTTGGACTATTTCAGGTTAGAGATTCGGTGTTAAAACTTTTAGAATGAATAAGTTTGTGTACAACGTGTTTCAACCTCGCGTGTTTAGACTCCTACGTAGCTTCAGCCTTGTTCCTAGGTTTTATAGCCATTCTTAGGAGGAACTTTGACTGTCCCCTTCAACTTGAATCGTAACTAGTTTTTCGGATTAGCTAAGTTCGAGGTTTTAATTGTGCAAATCTAGTACCCCCACTATTACTAGAATTATTTTGGTCTTTTTCCCTCTCGGAAGATTGTTGGTGAAATAATCTAGTCTTCTAACTTGTGTTTCCTCCCATTTATAATGATTGTGTTGTTAATTAAGATTGGACAGTTTCTATGCACATATGTACCTTAATGTTTTGTGATGAAAATTGTCTTGAACGTTGTTAACCTTGGGGAAAACTTTCTTGCAATCGATAGTATTATGGAGTTATAGCAGAAGGAGTTGTTTTGATAACGGAACTTAGTAGTTATGTTGTACCTATGTTTGAATGGTTGATTATGTTACCAAGGGTTGCCTTAAAAATATTGTTGTTTTGGGAAATAGGAAATTTATTTTAAATTAACCGAACTTTAAAATTGATGTGGAGGTTTGTAAATCTTTAGGGTTATGAAATTAGTTGATGACATTTTCGTATACTCTTGTTTTCCGAACTCCCTTCTTCTCTCGCGTGTTTGCTACTAGCCTACAAGGCATTGGCCTTCTTGAATGATTGGGAAATCTCTTGGAGTTAATGGTCAAAACTAGTTTACTTTGCCTTTGCTTCGAAACTTATGTTGTGTGGATACTCTATGTGATTTCAGGTTTGAAACTCATTTATACATGGATTTTTGTGTTAATTCTTGAAACCCGTGGTTACCCCTTCTTGGGCCGATCAACTCTTGTTCTTTTAGAAATATAATATTTTAGCCTATGCGTTTGGTACCTTTAAAAAATTTCTAGATGGTTGGCCTATATATCAACTCTCAATCTTGTGATTGTTATTTAATTATTTACTTGATGAGAATCCTGTTTATTTTTGTTATATTGGTTATTTGCTCCTTATAGGGCCAAGGGCCATTCTCATTCGATTGTTATACTTTCGTTGTTTTTACTCCTAACTGAAGTACATGGTCTTCTTCCTTGATTGGCATGGTGGAAACTTATTATAACTTGAAGTGTTGATAGTGTTTAGAGGTTTGACCCAAATTCTTGCAATAAAGTGCTTCCTTTCATGGTATTGATAGATAACAGTTATGGTGGTTTTGTGTAGCCTTATCTTGCTCAGTTCTCGCGAACTGACTCTTGTAGAAAATTTGTTGCAGATGGATTTTGCGAGTAGATGAGGGATAGACTTGTAGATTTTTTTGTCATCAACCTCAGTTGAGAAGTTCTTTTGCTCGAAACCTTTTACGTTGTTCAACTATTGATAACGTCCAGTGGAAAGTTTAGAAGAGGATCAATGTCTTAGTATAATGTATTGTGGACTTTGTCATCTGAACTTTGGAAACCTTGTATTGTTTGACTATCATTGAAATTATAAGAAAATTTGGTTACTGTTGTTGGGTGACTTTGTTGGAGTATCAGTATTTTAAGAATTGATGTAATCTTGTTTTGTTCTTGTAAATGAGTGTTGCTACAACTTTGCCCTTGAGAATAAATGTTGAGTTAAACCTTGCTATGACTTAGTAATAATGTGTCATAAGTAAACTAACATGGGATTGTTTAATACTTCTGGAAGTTAAACTAAAAGTTGTATTCAAATAAAGTAACGTAGGGGTCACCAACTTGAGAGCAAGTAATTCTTTAAGTAATCAAAGGCGAGACTATCATTGCAAGTAAAATTATATAACATGATAACCCTAGCTCCTCTAGTGAACATTATCCCTTTTATGGTGAAATTTGTAAAATGATCCTAAGGTGAAATGAATTGTTAGTTGTTAGAAGATGATAAGATTTAATAAGCCGAGAAAACAATTTGGAAATCACACAACCTATCTCTCCGCCATTGGGAAGGTAAATTGTTCTCTTTGGTAATACTCATTCAGTGAAGCCTTTGTAAAATATTTGATAATTCTGGTTAAATTCTCAAGCCTCAATTAAAGCCTGGTATTAACTATTGAGGTCCTATAGATGATTTTCAACTCGACCTTCTCCCTCTAACCTTGTTCCAAGGCACTTTGTTTTTCTTCTCTTAAGTGTGTTGAACGCAAACCCATGTTGTCATATGGGCATGAACGAGTCTAGTAGCGATAGTGTGAATAGATGGCCTTGTGGAATTTTAAATTACCCTTTTCTTCTAAATAAACGAATTAAGCAAATAAAGGTCATAATAGAGAAGACTTAAAGCAAATTTCTCCTTAGAGTAAAAGTAAGAAACTTAGCATTGTAAGAGGAATTGTACGAATTATATCTAGAGTCCTAGAAAACTTAAGGATCGAAAGAGGTTTTATTAAAATAAATAACCTTCAATAATTTTCTCATTGTGGCTTGCCCTATCTGTAAGTGTGTTATGTGGTGGTTTCCTATGTTGTCTTGTCAAAAAGAAAAGTGAATTATCCTTGGTGGGTGTGAACATTTCCGTGCTACCTTTGTGGTCATCCTTGTATTGAGTTATCCGCGGAGTTAGTTGTGACCTTGGTGGTGGCATGTTGTGTCGTGTTATGTGTCAATAAAAAAAAAAAAATTATCCTGTATTTTACTGTGTTGTTTGTGTGTGAATTTTTGGGTCGTTTAACTGGAAGAAGCCGAAGCTATTGGCGATTCTAGGAGACTCATTTAGTTTTCATGCCTACCGCCCTCACACATCAACTTCGACATAGCCTCTGCGTTTGTCTCCTTCTGCCTTTTCTTCATTCGGATACTATGGATGTTGAATGGGTTGCCATCGACCAAATTTATGTTGTTCACCGTGTCGGCTTACACGACCAACTAGTCGACTTCTCTCCTCTGGATCCCCTCCTGTGGGTGGAGGAAGTCGATGAACTTGCTCTCAGCTCTAGACGCGACATTCGGTGGCTTTGCGGTCAATACCGTGATTTAGTGACATTCGCCCAAAATTTCCACCCCACTCTGGATCAACGCTTCCTCCCGGTGGTAGACGTCGATGCGGCTCTCTTCCCAGTACACTTTGCGGTTGATCACTTGAATGCACTTAAAGACCGAGCCACTCGCCTTCCATTTTTCGCTCTGCTGCCATCTCGAGCTAACTCCTCACTGGGTTAATCGGTTGGCATTTCTATTGTCCTCCGAGTTTGGATGCGATCCTACTCGGATTCGACGTTCTCTTTCTTCCCTTCGCTTCCTCATCCTCCTCCTCCTCTCCGTCTTTCTCTTCCTATTCTTTCCGTTGTCTTCTCTCATTTCTTCTTGTTGTTGGGTTGGGGCCTTTTCCCCACCGGTTCATAGCTCCGGTCAAAAGCGTTTATCAATCAAATATAAATAAATAATAATAATATGTAAAGTATATGTAATTATGTGTATATATAAATATTTAATTTATTAAGGATGTGTAATCAAATGCATATAAATATTTATTTGTTACATATCTATAAATATTTTTAGAAAAGATATTATGGAATTGTAAGTACATGCAAATATATATTTTGGTTATTAAATTTTGTATGTTGAGAAGTGAATAAAATATTTTATGTATATAATATTATATTAAATGTATGTGAAGGAGTATTACATATTATATATACATATGATGTTGTATATATAAATTAAATTATATAAAATATAAATAAAGTTATTTATTATATATATATATGTATAACACAATATATAATTTATTTTAATACATTAAATTTGTTGTTTTTTATTTTATTATATTTTAAATATTAATTACATATTATATTAATAAAAAATACACATGCATTTAATTTATATATATTAAATATAATATAATCACATACAATATAATTTTCAATATAGATTATATTTATTTATGTATTGCATAATATATTTACATATATAATATACCAATTTTGAATATATAATATGTAATACTTATAATGTATATTTGTAATAATAATATATGTAATATTATGAATATAATATATACTTGGAATATTTATGGTTTGCTTATTATATAATATAATATATTTTTTCATTATATAATGTGTTAACAATAATATATATTATTCATTATGCAACAAATGATTTTGAAATATATAATTTAATTCACATATATAATATGCAATATGGAAAAATAATAATACATGTATTAAATTTATTATTTATATATGTATATATAAATTTATATGTAATATAAAATAATTTTATCATTAGATACAATATATGCATATATAATACTCTTTTATGTATATTTAATATAATATTATATATATAAATACCATAATCACACATTTTTAGATAATAAAGTGCTGTGGAGGGGAAACCTAGCCATGAATTGGAGCTTCATCAATCAAATTGTGATATCCCTCCCATTGGTGGCATTTATGGAAAACCAAAGGTGTTGGGCAATCGGAGACTCTACAGGTGAAAGGAATCGGCTATTGTTAGTCTGTCATTTGATGACCTTATTCCTAGTGTTTATAGATATGAGGGTGGTGGCTGCAAAATGATAAGGAAAATGAAGTACGAATCTCATAAATTGGCATGGCTTTTAATTCTAGTTGAGACCCACTTGTTAAATGAAATTGAGAAAGAATTTTATTTCCCACTTGCAAAACATGGGTCTTTGTTGGGGCAGGTAAAGACGGCTCAAGCTAAGAATCATCCTCTCCTTCAAAACCAAATAATAGTTATGGATTTAGTAGCGGTTTTGGGGGCAACAATGATCATAACACTGCCTACGATGTTTCTCATAGGTCGGGGAAGCATTAATCAAGGAATTAAGACAATAAAGCAACTAGTTTGGGAAATGGTTGTTACACCAAAATCTTTGCTTAAGTTGTTTCTAAACGAAGGAAAGTAAAATAAATGTTGATAAGTTCCACTATAACCTGCTAAAAACATTGATTTTGAAGATAGAGGATATTTTGCAAAAGGTCCTCAAGGAGGAGGAGAATCTCTCCCAACTTGACCTCAATTGCATAATTCACAAATTTTGGCCCAAGTTATCTCAACTACCCCTCTGGATCTCTCAAAGGTGGAGGCAAAAGATCAAAGGTAAGATTACACTCTATCTCTTTGCAAAGTCTATTTTATTGTTATTTTTAATCTCGTGAGGAGAAGGATTTAATTTCCAACCAATATTGGGTTTGGAGAGAACATAGTCTCATGTTCAAACCATGGTATCCATCTTTAGATACTTACTCGGTTTGAATTTGCTTGTCATGACTCCCTTTGCAGCTTTGGGATAAATCTTGCCTCATTGCCATAGGTGATACACTAGGATCCTCTATAAAAGTTGATGATAAAACCTCTGGTCAGACTCATACAACTTATGCAAGGATTTTGGTTGATATAAATACCTCCCAAGCTCTTCTATCTTAAATCAACTTGCAAATAGGTGACATGCATTAGGTTCAGAGGATTGACTATGAACGTCTTACCTTTCGTTCTACGGTGATGATTTCAAATAGGGCATCTCTTGAATGACTATGTGTATTCCAGGACGTAAGGAAAAATTTGCGTGGTGGAAGGATTCTTAACTTGAACATCTTATGGTTAATCCCCATCCAACTTCGATTGAAGGAGGTATAAGCTCTGCTCTCTTTTACCCAAACAATTGATTTTGAGTCTTTGATGTATGGTTCCTCGATTGAGAGGATTCACTATGAAGGACCTACCTTTCGTTGTCGGTGATGTTATCAAACAAGGCATCTCTTGGATGACTATGTGCATTCCAGACTTAAGGAAAAACTTGCGTGGTGGAAGGATTCTTAACTTGATGATCTTATGGTTAATCCCCATCCAGACTTTCTTAAATATTCTTCAAACCTCTCGACGTTTCCCTCACATTGAAGGAGGTATAAGCTATGTTCTCTTCTACCCAAGTGGTTGATTTTGATTCTTTGATGTATGGTGCCTCGCCCCTCGTCCAGGGCCACATTTCCATCAAAAATCATGAAGTTGTACTTTCAATATTCAGGGGAAGATGATAAAGATTTTTGGACATTGGTGGAAAGGAAGAAGAAAGGACACAATAAACTAAAATTCACCATCGTCTCGGACAAGGTTTGATTCTTGTCTTGTCTTGGTTTAACGATATATCTGGGTTGGTGGCCTTCTGTTTATGGGTTGTTTTCCAATTTGCGTGCGTGTTGTTTTGTTGTTGACCTTGTTGTTTGTTGATTGTTTCATTGGGTTGTTTGGCTATTGACATTTTGGTGCTTTGTTGTACATCTAGGTGTTTAAACCTTCTCTTTACGTGCTTCTTTGTTGTTTTTGGGTTTTAGTCCTCTTTTTTGAATTGGGGTATGGTCCCCTCCAAAAATCATTTACCATTAATAAAAAAATATAATATTATATATATATTTATATTGAATTATGGGTTATTTTTCAATTGTATGCGAGTTGTTTTGTTGTTGAACATGTTGTTTGTTGGTTGTTTCTCATTGGGTAGTTTGGTTGTTCGCTCGTTTTGGTGCCTTGTTGTACATCTAGGTGTTTAGACCTTCTCTTTGTGTGCTTCTTTCTTGTTTTTGGGTTTTAGTCCTCTTTTTGTATTGGGGTATGGTCCCCTCCAAAAACCATTTACCCTTAATAAAAAAATTTATAATATTATATATATTTATATTGATTTTTTTTTAAATTATATTAAATGTATGCATATATGTATATTATATATACATGTGTATTTTTATGTGATATATGTATGTGTATTGCAGAATGAATATACAATATATGTAAATTTTGTTGTGTTAAATTTTATTTTTATTATGTAGTGTAAATCAATATTTTACAAAAATATATTGTATATTATATATACACAATAATTACATATTATATATTAAAAATATATTATATTATACAATAATTAAATTTTAAATTTTATAAATATTCGAGAAGTATTATATATACATATAATTATATATCCTAAATATTACATATTATATATTCAACATCTCTCCTTATATATTAATTTTATATCATATATTTAAAATTGATATAATGTGTGTAAATATTTATTACAATGCATGTAAATTTTGTTATATATAATATTTCAATATATATTGCATATTATATCTCAGTAAACTAATAGTTTATAAAAAAATAAATAAAAATAAGAAATATATTATATTGAAGTATATTATATATTATTGTTTTATATACATGTGGATTAAATTTTGTCATGTATTATGCATTACGATTAATGTTTCATAAAAGATAAGATATATTATAATATACACAATTATCACATAATGCATTTTATTTCAAGTGTAGTCGGAGCATAATGTGCAATTTGATCTAACAACACTTGTTTGAGTCTTGGGAGCTCTAGTTTGTGGTAGCTCCATGATGTATGAGTTGTTACCTAGGAATGATCTTATGATGTGCAAATCCTAGCCATATTTTCCTAATGATAAAACCCTGCTCGAGTTGGCTTTCAAGGATGTGGTACGGAGGGATGGTAATAGGAATTGGGGTTTATTGAATTTCGGTGTAATAAGCTTATGGTTCATATTAAATCAGTCCCTTACATGAGTTTTGGGGATGAGGTGGTTCAATTTGAAGTTGCATTCAAGAGGAATGGTCTTATTTGTCGTTTAAACAACTTTTTCTCGGGGTTGCTTGTAGTTCATGCCTGAATTTTGAGTCATTGGGGCCCTTGCTTGGAAGGTAGGTTGGACATCTTTTTGAGTGCACGTGGTTTTTTCATTGTTGCATTTGCAAGTGCTTCTAATAGGGATTTAATTTTTGGGAAGGTTTGGGAATTTGAAACCCATATGCTATTGATGAAACTGGTTTCCTCTCTTTAACCCATGTTTCTGACACTTTCTATGTTAAACCAGTGTGGATACGTCTTCCTTACTTGCCCCTTCAATTCTAGTTAGAGAGTTGTTTAACTACCATTGGTAACACTTTAGGGAAATGTTTAGCTATTGACCCAAAAACAAGATTTTGAGCACACCACTTATGCTAGAATCTTGGTTGATATGGATACTATTGTGGACTTCCCTACCACTATTGAACTTAAATTTGAAGATAGAACTTGGATTCAAAATCTGGATTTCGAAGGGTTTCCCTTTAGATGCAAAACTTGCTTTTCTATTGGCCATTTAGCTACAGATTGTCACTTGGTTAGAAAAATGCTAAAGGTAGAAGTTCTTGGTGGAAGAACTCAAACCCTAGTCACCTAGTGGTGAATGATACATTGGATTGTGAATCTGATTCGTGTCTAAGGAATCGGTTGACCTAGATGAGGTGGAAGTGCAACAAGTTGTTAAAAATGTTTTGGATCCCTTAACTGGATCCTAGGACTTTGTGGAAAAAATTGAAGTTTTGATACCAATCCAAAGCAATGAAAATGTAAATCCAAATATGGAAGGGGGTTAGAAAGTTGTCTGTCATAAAAAAGAAAGGTACAATCTCCCCCCGAAGATGCAATTGAGATCCAAAGGGAAGGGGCCATATTGTTGAGATTGTTGTTGTTTTTAGTTTGTTGTTTGTTTTTCATGTTCCTCATTGTCTCATGTTTCTTTGCACCTTTGTATGGGGTAGGGTCTCCTTAACCCCAATAATCGAAAAATATATTATATTAGATAATAACTAAATTATAAAAATATTCAAAATGTTATATAATTATTATTAGTGTCAATAATTAGGAGAGTAAATGCATTTGAAGGAGAAGAGGTTTACGAGGACATAATAAATTGAATTATAAGAAGATTGGACTATGTAGGAATTTGAAATAAATGAGTGATAATGCCTACAAGGTGGAGCTACTTGACGACTTAGCTATTTCAGTAGTTATTAATTTTTCTTACTTATATAAGTTTCTAATTCAAAAGGAAAATGTTGTGGAGGATGAAGAAGTAAATTGGGAACAACATACACCGAAGAAGAAAATGGAAAGGGTAATGTGAGTCTTGTACTAAAGGACAAGAATCGCTAAACATGATAGTTGTAACATATATTTGGTATAATGAGAAGCTTAAGAGTAGAAAGAAAATATTTGGATTTCTAATTGGGAGTTCAATAAGATTGACAAAGTGGAAATTTGGATAAATTCCATCAAATTAATTTGAAGGAGCATAACTTTTAAAGTTAATAACTTTTGATCCAATTGTTGGATCGCTTTTGAAATTTTTTAAGATGGTATATGTTGATTACTAATATGTCAAGACCAACCTTTTCACAAAGGTTAGGTGGCTTATCATTATATATTTAGGGGCTAAATTCTGGATTGTCTTGAACTTTTCTTGGGTGATGTTGGAGCTCATTTTGATCTCTCGTTGCTTTTGCCCTAAAAACTTTGCATTTCACTTTGGAGCGTTGTTTTGTTCTATCTCCCGAATGGATACATGAAAAAACTTCTTTTGCATTCATATGCCTCTGAAAATCCTTCTCCATGGTCGTGGATCATGCCCAGCCATGAAAAACTTGCAAACTCCTTTGTCCTTAAAGAAAAATTCAATTTTGTGCATAAATGGCTAAGTTATGCATTTTTACGGTTTGACGGGTGATTTTTCCCCATCAAATTGTGTCTAAACACATGCTAATATGTGGGCGCTTTTGATTGGATGAGGAGCGGCGGGTTTGTTCAATAAATTTATCATTTTTGCTATTTTGGCAAAAAGTTAAAATTGGTCACGCAACTTTGAATGTCCTCGAAGGTGCACATGTGTCAAAAGTTCAAGGTTAAGGAAGGGCATGGCTTTTTTTGTGCTTTAAGGCACTTTGGAAAAAAGAGTAAAAATGAAGAAAAATCCCTAAGGCCCGCAGCCTGAATTAGAGAAGGACACGTGGCAGGTGGGGGAGATGGATAGCCAAAGGTTTTTGTGACTTTTTAGCTTTATTTTGTAAAAAGGGATAAAGTATAAAAGTGAAGCGCAGCCCCACAACGAATTAGAGGAGGACACATGGCAGTTTGAAAAGTCAAAAAGCGGGGAGGCGGGCCATTGGAGGCAACTTGATTTTTTTCTCTTATTGTCAAAAAGATTAAAGTCATCAAAATGACTGCAAGCCCGACAGAGAATAGTCAAAATTTGCTTTGAAAAGTCAACGGCGGAGGTGCGGACTTTCGGAGGAAAAGTGGAAATTTTGCCTTTTTGGTAAAAAGGGTAAAAGTTTATAAATGAAGCGCGGCTCTACCAAAAGTTAGTTATGGCCTGTGTTGAAAAGTCAAAGCGGGAGGGTGGAGCGCCGGGGGAAAATTGGAAAATTTTCCTTTTTCAAAAAAGAGGTAAAAGTTGCATAATCGAGCCGTGACTCTGTTGGAGCCCATATCATGCCACGTGTCAAGCCCATTTTTCAAAGGCGAGGGGAGGAGCAAATGAGAAATTTTTACATTTTTCCCAAAAAGTTTTAAAGGTAAAAGGAACCCCTAGGCCCGTTTTAACTCGGATCTCCCATGTGGACGGTCCAAATTCAAAGTTGAAAGGGAAATCAACGGCAACTATGCATTTGTATATGATTTTCCACCTTTTTTGCTCCAAAGCTCTTGGAGATGTGAATTTTTAAATTGTTTTTATTATTTCTTGATGTCTCCTACACGCCAAACTAAGAGAACTAATTTGATATCTTGATTTAGGGGGAGATCTAAAAACATATTTTACCATTAAGATGTGATCCGACTATTGCATTCGATCGATTTTCCAATCTTTCTTTCCTTGGCACGTAAAAACTAGATTTGATAGATTAGAGGAGGAAGTAGTTGGCGCGTGAGATGAAGAGTGATTTACCAGATGAAAGAATTGAATGCTGGAAATATTTGAAGAGATTTTCCCTCTGAGCACCTAACAACTTTTTGTAAATCTGATTCTGGGAATCATGATCAAAATTGTAACAAGCAATGGTGCTTTGAATTTTTTTTGTTTTGGGGGAAAACTCATTGTAGATTAAATGTTATAAATTACATGAATTTTTCATGCAAATGGTTGGAGTGTTAGAGGTCAGGAGTTAATTCCTAAGAGAAAAGTTTGACAGAGCCCATCTTTCTAAGAAACCATCTAAGGAACCTGTTTATTTCTTTTGTGTTAAATTTGATCATGTCAAGGTGGTTGCAAGTGTACAACCATTGACAAGCTCTGAGATTGTTCCATAAACTTTCCTCATGGATGGATTAATCAAATTTGAGTTAATCTATGTTGATTTTTAGCAAAATTGTGTTTGCTTCATTTTTGAATGTCTGCAAATAGTTTTTCTTGTTCCCATTGCAATCTTACATTGAAATCTTTGTGAATCACACAAGATCTTATCCTTGTGATAGTTTGGTGGCATTTGCAATTTCATTTATCATAAGAGCTTTCATTTGATAGTGAAATAAAAAAATTTAAAATTACCTGTACTCCTAGCATGATGATAAGATTTTTTGTTAGCCTTTGAGGATATCTTAGGCGTGATAAAAAAAAAAATGTTAATAATGTTCAATTAAGTTTTTCAATTTGAGCCTTCATTTTGGATTCTTAAAATTTGTGTGAAAATGTGCTTTGATATGGGCCTCCACATCTAAGTGACAAAGAGCAAGATGCATTTTTTTCTCTCAAGCTACAAAATGACACACAACATGATTTGTTTGTCTCTAAGCTTCATGTCAAATCTGTGATGTTTCTCAACTTCGAGGGAGAATCAATTGGGTACCAACACGTGATAGATCTTGATTATTAATATGTCATGACCATCCTTTTCACAAAGGTTAGGGGCCAAATCCCTTAATCTATTGGTCTAAAATTTATTCCAAATTTTTTGTTGGTTTTGTTTAATACTTAGAATTTTAATTTCTTAAGTTATGTTATATGTAATATGTCAAGATTAGGCATGTCTTCATTTACAAAGGCATATTTTTACGTAAAATTGGGATCGACTTTGAGATGTTTTACCTAGGCTTTATGTGTTATAGGATTTTTTTCACATTTTAGGATTTACTTAAAAATAGTGAGAGATAAAAAGAAGATTGTAATGTTGTAAAGTATAAGTGTGGATTTAGGAATGAGAAAATAACTATTTTGAAGCTTCTAGAGTTTTACAAACCCTCGTGTGTTTTGAAGGCATTTCGACCTCTTGCAGTTGGATACACATCACATATATAATGTTAATTATATATTATATTTATATTCTTAACATATATACAATTTATTGTGTTTATATATGCATATATAAATATGTTAATATGAGATGACAACGAATCCCTCTCTACATGGATTCGATCCTATTATTCACTTTTGGTCAGTAACCAGATTGACTGACTTAAGTTAGGAAAATGATACAATACTTCAGAAATTTGGTATGGATAAGGTGAAACCAGTTTAAATTTTCTTCAAGTTTATGTCCTAGTAATGATGAAGAAAAGGAGTATATGTCTCGTGTACCGTATGTTAATACAAAGAGGAAGTTTGATGTATGCGATGGTTAGTACTAGATCGGATATTTCACATGCACGCAGCTGGTGTCATGATACATGGCAAATCCAGGTAAAGAACATTGGGCAACAGTGAAATGGGTGCTCCGAGTATCTTAAAGGCATGAGTAGTTATTGTATCACTTTTGTTGGTTGCAGTGATAAGGTTTGTGGTTATGTTGATTCAGATTTTGCAGGTGATTTGGACAAGAGGAGATCTACTTCAGGTTATGTCTTTACTCTTGCAGGTGGTCCTATTAGTTGGATGTCAAAGCTTCAAAGCATTGTTGCTTTATCCACTACTGAGGCAGAGTATGTATCTGCTTCACACGCTTGCAAAGAGGCAGTATGGTTGAAAGGATTATTGGGTGAGTTAGGACAGGTTCAGAAAAATGTAAAAATTTTCTATGATAGTCAAAGTGCAATTTATTTGGCTAAGAATCCAGCTTACCACAATAAGTCGAAGCATATTCCAGTTAAATACCATTATGTAAGACATGTTATTGATGAAGGACAGGTTATTCTTGATAAGGTCCACACTCAAAAGAATTGTGCAGACATGTTCACGAAACCGGTTATATTAGAGAAGCTACGGTGGTGCATCGCTTCTCTTGGCTTACAGAAAAGGTGATGAGCAAATGAGCAAAGTATCAGGTTAATTGTTGTCAAGGTGGAGATTGTTGAAATGAGATGACAACGAATCCCTCTCTACATGGATTCAGATCCTATTATTCAGCTTTTGGTTGTAACCAGATAGCCTAAGTTAGGAAAAGGATAGGATCAAATTAAATGCAGTCAGTTTTGTATGAACTGCTATAAATCTGTGTGTGCCCATTGAGGCAGTGTGTCTTATGACGTGAGAGAGTTGAGAAAAAGGTTGTCTGTAATTTCATAACTTGAATAATAAGAGAACCGATACTATTGCTCCGTGGATGTTTCCCTCTTGAGGGTTTTACCACGTAAATCTCTGTGTCTATGTGATTTGTCTATTTTGCTACTGTTATTTCCATTTACTCGTTTTATGTGTTTTATTTCATTGTGCATATTAATTCGTGGTTGTGTAAAGTCCAAAAAATGCATATATTGTGTGTGTGTATTTACACACACACACACACACACACACACACACACACACACACACACATATGGCATAATATTTATATGTGATTTATATACACATAAACATACATATATTCAAACATATACACATACATATTATTTATTTTATATCACACATATACATACATATATCCATACGTACATTCACACATCTAATACAATGTATATAGCATATATATTTATATAATACATATGAATAAAAGTATCCATAAGATAATATAAAATAAAATATGTAGAATATACAATTTATTTATCAGAAATGTTTAAGTATATATTATGTGATATAATTATACATATAATATATATTTTTGATATATATTATATGTAGTATTTTTTTAGATAGATGGTAAAAGTGGATTTTTGTTGGGATCCTACCCGTATTTGATAGGAATAATAACCTCAAGAGCTTCAATCGAATTTGTACACTATAACTCAAATGATAATTTTAGTTAGCCATTTCATTGGCATTTCGTGTAACCATTTTATTCATCTAAGTTTCAACATTTAAGTTTTCCTTGCTTCCTTCAACTACAATTTCTTTAAATGGAGTTTTTAGAACCGAGTGAACCAAGTCCTCCAAATATTCATTTGAATTTAAATCTCCCTTTTCATCAAGAGACAAATGATTCAGGAGAGCATTTTTCCACCAAGTGGATCTTTCATTCTTATGCTTTACCATCACAAAATCAACAAAATATATCCCAAAGCAAATCATCTTCTTCATCTGAAAGAAAAACCTTTATAATCAAGGGGTTGGGTCCAATTTTTATTTTCGAATTTGAGCTCAATCCTAACATGGAGTTTCTTTGAGGTATCAAGACGAACCAAAATTCAAGCATAGGTTATATGGGTAAAATCATGGTGTGTGAATCAATCTTTAAAGTATTTCCCGGATCATTTCCAATGGAAATTTGACAATAATGGTCCTAAAATCACAACGATAAATGCAACAATCTTATCCGTGATGGTTTTGAGGAAATAATTCGATGGTTGGATTAAATGAAGGGAACATGAGTTTCATTATAAGATAGTGAGATTGACATGACCAAATATTTTCATTTATGGTATCCTTATATGCTATAAATGTAAAGACAACAATAAAAGTTCCCCTTGCACAATGGTAAATGTTTAACTCCTTGAAAGAGGGAGCCAATGTTTTGTGACGTGATTCCTAGTGCCCACACTTTACACACCCAAATACAACAGTAAAATACCATGATAATTTTTTTTTGACTTACATTGCTCACTACACACAACACAATAAGGGCTCCAAGGAGGAAAACTCGACAACATATACGATACTTACATCAGTCATCAAATCACATAGACACTTGACAACACCATATACCTGTTTATACCACACTTTTCCACATGAATGAATACTAGCAAAGACCAAACCACAAGAAAACGTGACTTCAGGAACGGACGAACCCACAACGCATCATTTCCATGGTTACATCTAGAGTACGTGAAACATCCTACATGTTCTGAAAATTCGTCTCACATTTCACTTATTGTTCGACCAGTTAATTTTGCTCTTTACCCTTATACCAATCTTCATAACTTACATAAGTATTTTCCATATTTCAAATTTCATACAGAATTCGAACTCTCTCATTCTTATGTTAAGATTATGCTTCCCAAGACGCTTATTCAATGTTTAGAATTTTACCTTGCTACACAAGTGAACTTAGCGGGATGTCAAGATGAAATCTTGGGATTAAGGAAGACATAGAGTCGAGATAGCTCCCCAAGAACATCCATCGATCACGGAATAGTTATTTCGCTACCATAGTTAATAAAGTTCAATAACTTATGGACTTCCTTTTATATTTATATATCTTTTGTTTGCTCGAAGTTTGGTCGCACCAAGATAATTTATATTCTTTGCAATGCATGAAAAAGTTTAATTAAGTTATAAGGACTCTAAGATTGACCTTAATCCTAATCTCAAATCTCGTGTGCAACATCATATGATATGCTCTTATATCGCACTAAGGTCTCGTTCTTAGCATCGTCTTAAAACAAAAGAGTTACGACAACACTTGTCTGACATCTTAAGGAAGTACAAGGCTAGGAGCATTAAAACTACACATAATCACAAGTGATCTATGTTCACGAAGATCCCATATCCTTGCATAGCATGTTTCCGCATAAGAAATATTCTTTATTCCTTAATGCCATAGAATGACATAACAAGGGATTATGAGACAAGAATTTAGTTTCTAAGGTTCTCTAAAAACAACATCTTTCAACACAATTTCGTATGCAAGGAGTTAGATTATGGTTTTCTAACCACAAGTGAACATCCTAGTCAATTAGGGTTTAGTGTTCCCATTAAAACTC
Organism: Taxus wallichiana var. yunnanensis; assembly: GCA_018340775.1. Classification (NCBI taxonomy): domain Eukaryota; kingdom Viridiplantae; phylum Streptophyta; class Pinopsida; order Cupressales; family Taxaceae; genus Taxus; species Taxus wallichiana. Next base: position 842,433,235 of record CM031240.1, read on the forward strand.
TTTATTACGTTTACAAGGTAAGAAGATAACCCAATGATTAATTTAATCGTTTATTGAATGCTGAGAAAGTACTACAATATATTAACTTCAATTTCAATTTACTATGTATAATTCAAACCCTTTTTGCCATACACAACTAAGAAACAAATTGAACCGATGATTAGATACACATTTCCTAAGTATCCTAAAACTAGCATATCATGCATATTAACGAATATCAACTATAACTTTTTGGTACAAGAGACTACATTACACAGCTTACTCATTTTACAATGACCTATAAAAATTACAATAATAATAATTAAATTACACATCGCCTTTTAAATCGTCATTCCTCCATCCCGCAAAACCCATGTGAGTATGATATCGCGATAAATCACTGGCATGGCATCCACCCTAATCAATCATAATTATCATTTTTCAGATTTCCATTTACATTTAACGATAATTACAATTTGTAATCGAAATAAAAAAGGTCTAGAAACATGTAATCATTGCATTTCATTTTTCTTCATTTTATAAACCTGTGAGAGAGAGAGAAAACATCATTTTGTCAAAAGTTTCAATACACACAACAAGTTTCATTATAGTGTTTTAAACAGTTATTTACATGTGTTAAAAGTTTCCAGGGTGATTTGGCAACCTTACGAGGTCCCGCAACTTTCTATTCTTACATTTTCTCACTAGCTACAAAACGTTCAAAATAGGCTCGGAGGCTAAGAAACTGCTTCCAAAGGTTATCTTCCGATGAGCACGCACTCCACGATTAACTTCCTACGTGTCCCCAGATATACTAGGAGTTCATAGCAACTGACAGAATTGAAAAAGAGCGAACGGTTTGCGTTTGGCGGTTAGTTCTCTGGGGCCACTGGTCGTAGTTCACCCAGTTGTAAAATGCCAAAAGTTAACTCGAGGGCCTAGAAAACCACGTCCATAACTGACGTTCGATGGAGGAGCACGCAACGAGACATCTCCTACTAGTTCCCCTATATAAGGAGAGTTCATCAGAGTCGACGGGACGGAGAACTAGTAAACTATTTTCAAATGGTGACAAGTTTTCTGGAGCGACAAGGAGAAATTGGTCCAGTTTGACCTCGTCAAACTGCAATCAGAGGCTTAAAAAATGGCTTCGCCAAACTATCCCGACAAGTGCTCTTTCCTATGCTGAATGTTCCATGCATTTTTCTAGTATAAACACTAGAGGTTTGCGAAGACGGAACGTGATTTCTCTTTCCGGGTTTCAAATGGTGGTCCCAAACGAAAGCCAACTTTCTAGTTTTAACAACTCTCTACTGTTGTAAACCGGTGTAACAGGGCTCCTATAAGGGCGTCAAAAGGATGTCATATGATCGTTTCGGGTCAAACCAAAAATCAAGGCGACTCCTCGTATACCAAGGTACCCGAATGAAACTTCACATCTCGTTTCCAGAGTTGCGAAGGGTACTTAGTGAGTCTCTAAAATTACAAAATTTAACTATTTTAAGCAGGAAGAAGGTCAACTTAATCAATGGAGAGTCAAATTTTTCTGGTCGATAAAACGATATTGAAGCGATCAAAAGAGTAAGAGTTTTCTAGATCATCTCGAAGCGAGGGTGATAGTTCGTGGTTTAAAGTAGGCGAGTTATAATGGCTTCGAGAGTTGCGACACGACACTATATTGTTTTGTAATGAGTTGAAGGGACATTTAACTATATTAAAAGTCCTAATGATTTAAAATTCTATTTAATTGCAAAAGAGAACTAAAACACGAGAATTATGAGAGGTAAGGGAAGAAGGACCATGCCTGGAAAACGATGAGTGAAAAGGTACAAGGGGCTCCAAGTAGTTTACACTCGCGATCCGTCGAGACCACCATTGTTGCCACATGATGCCAGGTAGTCACGTGCAAACCAAGCCATTCGTTGTGCACCCATGTCTCATCCAAACAGAACCATTTCGTGTTTTCAAGAAGTCATCCCGATCCAAGAGACTACATTTTCTATGTCGAACAAATCACATGCCTTTTCAACAAAATCCATTTTTTGTGCATACGAATACTCTGAGGAACAACTTTCAAATACAATGCATAGGAAGCATTACTTAATGGTTCTCACATAACAGTCCAAACGCCTTTTTAACAGACTCATTTCTTTTGCATATCCTGTTATCATTGCAGTCCAAGAGACCACCTCTTTCAGGCATTGTCGAACCGTTGCATGCTTCCACATTTTCCGTACATGACTATCAAGGCATTCACAACTATTATATCTGACAAAACCCACTTTCAATTGTTTTTTGATGAATCTCCATTCCTTTTTCCAAACCTCCATTTTTGGTACACACAGGGAGGATGCTGGCAAAGGTTGTTGAGTTTGGTTTTACACCTGCCAATTGCATTTGCTTGAAAATCTCCATGGCCCTTTCAAGAAGCCCATTTTGTGAGCATCCTGCAATGAATGCATTCCATGAGACCACGTTCCTCTCAGGAATTGTATTGAAAAGGCTGAAAGCCTCATCAAGAAGGCCATTTTGTGCATATCCTGCAATCATTGCAGTCCACGAGAATGCATCTCGTTGTATCATTTTGTCAAACAGTTCATGTGCCTTGTGTATGCTTCCACATTTTGCATACATGTCTATCAGAGTGTTCGCAACTGTAACAGCTGACAAAAATCCGGTTTTGACAATTCTCTGATGGATCTCCATACCCTGTTCCAAATCTTTCATTTTGGCACATGCTGGGAGGAGCTGGCATAAAGAACAAAACAAAATAAAACAAAAAGGTAGATTTCCAATATGTTTTGTTGGATGTTCATACGTTGTTCTAAAGCTCCCATTGACAGCGGCTGGAAGGTCTCCTACAAGTCTGTTTTTGTGCAAACATGTCTACCAGTGGCAAAGAAGAATCGCAACATCTGACAAAACGCCTCTTTAGCTCATGTTTTGGTAGTTGTCCACGCGGAAAAGGGAGCTCGAGTTTTGACGCAGGGCTGAGAGGATGTTGGCATAGGCCGCAAAAGAAAATATGGAAAATCCATGGGATGACATTTGGCGAGGCACCTCCTTGAAAGAAAACCAGAAAACACCCTAAGAGCATTGATTTGAGTAAAATGAACTGCAACCACCTCTCTTTCAGGCATTGCGCAGAACAGGCTGGAGTTCCCCCATGGCGGCGGCAGCTGCACTCTCCTCTCTACACAACCAAAACGATGGAAGAAAACCCCATTTTGCCCTAATTCGCCTAAGAGGAAAATCACGGCTTTTTGATTTTATTTTTAATTTCTTTTATTCTATTTAACATTATTATTATTTCAAGTTCATTTAACTCGTTTCATTCACTTGAAAATCTATTTCATTATTAAAATAATTTAATATGTTTTTCGTTATTATTATTATATTTTAATTTTGTCACGATATTGCCATACGACTCATAAAGTAAATCCTAACAATGATTTGATAGGGTTTACGACCAAACCCGATGATGATCTGGATAGTCCAAATCAATACCAAAAACATGGAACAACACCATGTATATTATTTAAAGCCTGCCCGAAACTATATTTTGACCAAAACACTAGTAGCGGGAATCGACCATATAAATTATAATATTATTACAAACATTATTATTATGATTTTACGGCTTAAAATAATGATAATAATTATTAATCCCATTAATGGCGACGACCTGTAACTCGACGAGCCGAGAACCAAATTTCCCTTTAACTGGATAACCGCCATGACGCTACGGGGTCCACAGTTGGGGTGTCGACAACGACTCGAGAGGCAAGAAGGAGAGGGAAGGTGAAAAATCTTCACTGCGACCGGAAAAGGTCAACAACGGTCAACGAGCACATGCACACCGGCCTCCTGTGCTTAGAAACAAGGTCATCATGCCAGGAACAAGGGGAACATCTGATAGGGCATTACATATTCATGGAGAGTTGGAAAATTTTGTTAAAATTCACTAAATCCAGCGAGTGAGGGCTTGATCCCGATAAAATATCTCGATTCAAGCACATCATCACCAAAAGTAACACGGGGGTATTTGCAACTAGCACCATGGGTTTACTAGACTTACTAATCATCCCCACAACACCTCTCTACGGGTTTGATTTTCACGATCTCTCGTTATCACCAAAAAATAGCATCATCCGATTTGTCATGTATGTGTGGATGAACGATCAATGTTGTTGGGTAACATGGGATTGTATCTCAAGTTGTGGGACTTGCTACTTGAAATAAAATTCTAGAGAAGGTTGGTTGCTCTACTTAATCTTGATGCTAAACTATTCCAAAGGAAAGGTAGCTATCTAATCCTACTCTAACAATCCAATGGACCGAAGAGAGAGAAAAGTGTGTGAAAATAGAAAATTCTAAGATAAGAGACGTGATAACACCAAGAAAAGGGATGGAGATACTCTTACGAGGGAAAATAGAGAAGGGAAAGGCCACACGATGTGGCATGGACCCGCATTTTCATTCGCCATCTATACTCCATGAAACACAAAAATATGAAACAACAAGTTAGAAATACATGCACAAAATACAAAGGTGAGAATTGAGAGCCAAGGAAATGTAACAAAATATAAGCAAATATTAATAAAAACACCATAAACCAAGATTTTATTGCTTCCAAAGTATGCACAGACCATTACATGTGAAGAAGAAGGGACAAGAACACTTTCCAAGTCCAAAATGAAGGCTTATAACCCACATCTGTTTAGAAACAATTTTGAAAGTGTTTATTTAGATTTTAGAACATCACCCCTCACAAATGAAAGGTTTTTACAATATATAGAAGATGAGAAAAGAGAGGGAAAATAGAAACTCAAAATTTTGATCCCAACCACCAACAAAATGCTTGATTCTCCTAAAAGAAATATGGGTAACCTTACAATACCATTTCCTATGATATCTTGATTGCATAGAAGGAAAGGGCACCATCCTTCATTAACATGTGTGGTTAGGCTACTAGGAATTATCCATTTAAATGCTGAATTTTTTTCCTTTATTTCTCCCACCTACCTTCACTCAATCAAATTTTCTTGTTTCCATGGTATAATTCATGATGAGAGCTTTCCAACAATGATACATTTGTCAAAGTTGGAGCATTTGAGAAAACATTATGGCCATGCGGATATCGGGGGTTGAGGAGAAACACGGGTTCTCTAGGCCTTGCTACACGATCTGCATTTAATCAATTTTTCCCTTGTCTCCTAGATGGATTGATGGTGCGAGAAAAACTAAGAGTGGGGAACTAGTTCCATGTGTATTTGGTTCCCCGCATTAGGTTTTATACCGCAACACCGCTCACCTCTTCCACTTAACTCCCCACTTTGCTTCCTTTGGTTTGTTCATTGATTGGTAGGCCTATGCAGAGGAACTAACTCTATACGGAAACTATTCCACCTCCTCTTAGTTGTTTTGACTTATTGTTGTCCTACACCCTTATTTCTCGGCAAACACCTCGCTTTGTTCTTCATGTCATTATGGGGGAACTTATTTGTGCGGGAACTCATTCCTTGGACCCTTTTTCCACCTAAAATCCTTTCGTCCCGATGTCCTCTTGCCATCAACATTGAATTTCCAGACTTTGTTGTGGCTTGACATACAATGCGGGAACTAGTTCTCGTTCCTCCCTGCAATAACATCTCCACAATCCTCCAAACACTTAGCCAAATTTCTTCAATGCGGAAAATGTATAAATGTGAAGTACCTTTTATGATGTGGAACTAGGTCCACGATTCCTTATGGGACCCGTATTTACGCAATACATTGTAGAAGTGCAATTTTCTACATTTTTCTAATTTTTTCCAAAATTTTATAAGTTTTTAATCTTTTTTAGCTTGGAGGAAAGAGAGAAATATTCCAAAATGACTGCAAGTTCCTAAAGACAATCAGTATGTGCAAAAACATGAAAAATACCTGATTTTTCCATATTCTTCTTCGAAACTCCTGAAAATTCTTAAGTCCAAAATTTGTAAGTTAACCATTTTTGCCAAGGGGAAGATGGATAACAGTTTGGCGACTCACAAGGTAATCTGTCTGCTATATTGAAGAGATCGGTGGCCTTAAAGTATCTATTGGGCATGGAGTTAGCCTAATAATTTGAAAAATGATCCAAACTTGAAGAACACACCCCTGAATCCATTTAAAGCTCTGTCGGCACTGAAAATGGTACGATCAATCATGAACTGATCCTCTCATTATAAAAATATTTTGAATTAAACATCATGAGAGTGGAAAATTGTTTTAACTTAATGATGAAACCGAGCATCAATGCCCCCATCCTCTAATGCACACAATTTTGATTTTGTAGCTAATCTATTGGAACAAATGAACAAAAAATATGAAACTCTCCCAAATCTAATTTTGCCAAATCAATAAGTTGAAAAGCTTGGTCCTTAATATGAGTTGAAAACTGTAAAATGACCAAATCGTTGGTTTCTTGGCAACAATGAAGCATGAAGAAATCTAAATCACCTTTTGATTGATGTATGCACTTAGAAGTGCCCCAAACATCTTACTTTCACCATGAAAACTACTTTAAATGAACCGTGCAACATCAACAAGGGAAGAAAAATTATGTACAAACATGGAAAATCATACATGTTCCAAGTGAAACATGTAGAGTGTGCATAAGCACTTCTTTTGCTGAAAACAAACTACACTACCCTACTCTAACCAGAGGCAAAGGAAATTCAAACAAATCTTGCAAAAGGCAAGGAAAAACGTAAAATGACCCAAAACTACAAAATCATGCGGGCATGTGGGTGCAAGAGGTCGAGAATAACGAATGGAAACAAATCAAGATGGCCAAAATCTTCAGGTTAATTAGTACTTTCTTCACTCAAAACCTTCTAAATAGTAGTATGAGACTGAGGCTAAATAATGTCTAAAGTGCATAATTTTTGTCTACATTTGCCCCCACTTTATGTTGGTGAGTAGAAATCTCGGTAACATAAAGTAGATAGAGATGCATACCTGATGTCCATGAATATTGTAGTAGAAAACGCGTTGAAGGACTAGACAAAATGTGGAATGACAAAAGATGTTGGGGGCGTGAAACTAAAGATGAAAAAGCACAAATAAAAGTGATAAGAGTGAACCTAGGGTGGAAATGTGTGTGTAGTTACTGATGTGTGTAATGTACCTATATGGTTAATATGGTATGTGTTGTCGCAAAGTGTTGTTGAAGTTTTGGTTCCATTTGAATTCTTGTTTCTCATAAGGTTAGACTCAAGGAGAAAATGATCAAGTAGTCCAATATATATGTATGTATAAAAACACAATGTAAAATACACATGTATACAAATGTAAAAACATGTAAAATATGTAAATGAAAAGTGTAAATACAACATGTGCACTGGACTATGTCGAGATAGAGAGTGTAGAAGGGTGTCCTTTCTTTGGCGGGGTTTTTTGGGTGATTTGACACCTTATGTTGAAGAAGTATAGGGAAGAATTCAGATGTATCCTAAAACCTTTAACTCGCTTCCTTAAATGTGTGTGAAGAGATATATATACGTCTTAGTTTTTTTAGCGATCCAACGCCACTTGGCCAAAAAAAGTATGAGCAAATTTGTTGCATCCTCTAACCGTTAATTGCATCTGTAAAATCCGTTGTGTCGAGGTTTGTAAACTAGTCTCGAACCCACTCATTGTATGTAACCCACAATGCCAAGAGTGGAAAGGGCATTGAATTAAACAATGTAGAATCTAAAACCCCCAAACGATGACCTGCTCTTTGGGGTGGCATCTCGACATCACTAATAGGAGAATGTGGCCCCCAAAAATAGAACCAACCACATAACTCAGTAACTCTTCCCTACGGGGAAAAGAAGATGCGATTAGTAGAAGCCAAGTAGCATGCAAATAAAAGGCTAGCCAAAGCCAAGTGTTAGTATGAACAAGCATGCGCGTATAAGACACACTGTGTAATCTACTCAAACAAAGGTGTAAACTACCATGCAAAGTAATGTAAACATGTAAGAAGACAAGTAAGTTGCACAAAGTAGGTTGCAAATATGGGATATCGTCGCAAGACACACAAGGCCGTCATGACCGCATACAAACAAACAAGTGTGCAAACCAAATATAGGGCAAGGCTAGCAAACAAGAGAAAGCAATAGAAAAGCAATGTAACAACTAAGTATGGAAGCAAATATCCCTGCATAACAAATGCTACACATGAGGCACATGTTAGCATGTTAGAAAGATAACTAGGGGCATCCACAATCGCTAAAGTGTGAATGATTATGTGTATGTTAGGAATGGGTTGTATGAGAATTCAAAGATGAGATATGAGTAAATGTTATGATGATGTATGTGTAAATGCTAAGAGTGTGATGTAGTATTATGCAAGTATGATAGAATAGGGAGTTGTGTTGGATATTATGCCCCCAAGTGTGTAAGATGAGGGATGTAATCATGTAATGTCATCTAGAAGATCATCACTCTCAGGATCATAGTCGAATGGATAAGCATTGGTGACTTGATAAGCAATAGTGTCTAGTTGATCACGTAATGAGCCATTGAGGCGTAAGTTGTACATGCCCATGGCATATTCCTCATTGGTAAATGGAGGAAGAGGACAACCATGCGCATACCAATGAGTAAGATTTTGTGTATAGCCAAGAAAGGAACTATTGCAAATGAATATACGCCAAAAGGCATGGGGAAAGAGATGTCTATATGATTAGGATCAAGAGTGCCCCCAATGTAATCAAGCCATGATTGTCCTAATGTAAGTGGTGAAGAGCGAGGAGTGCGCGAGAGATAGACTGTGAGATGGAAAACACGTAAACCATAAGCAACAGTAATAGTGATGAAGCCATAATATAAATGAGGATCATGAGGAGGATTGTAGTGCTGGCGTTTTGTTTTAAATTAAAAATATAAAAATAATAAATGAAATAAAATAATAGAAAGGAGGGAAAGCATTGGGAAGTTGAGTGGGAGTGGTTGGAACTTTAATGGTGGCAGGAGTGGGTAGTGGAGTGTGGCGGCTGACGACAGACATGGCCACCCCAAAGGACACTTCCTTCTGTCATGTTTTCCTTACTAAATAATCAAGCACTTAATTTGGGACTCACGGGCTTTTACATGCGATAACCAAGTTAACATTGTAAATTTAGCAGAAAATAGATAGTTGCAGTGATGGCAGAATGCAGGGGACACAGTTTCCTCTCGAGACAGTCACATTGTTTCACTATGCAACAAACAAAGCTCTAACCTGATCACTTTGCATTTTCCTGCTCACTCTCGCCTATGTAAAAATGCAAGCTGGAACAGGGTATTGATATCCATTTGTAAAGGGATCAGATTCCACTTGCCATGGCTAAGAAAATAGTAGGTGAGATTCAATGGTTTTGGAAGAGGTCAATCTTATCCCAAGAAATTTTAATTTTCATTTGGAAAAGAAGCGAGAGAAGAGCGGATGAGGAGATTATTGTAATCAACCTTGGTTGTGATTTTCTCAATCCATGTGTATTCTACCTTTGTGGCTGCCTTACGGTTAGAGGCAGCGTTATTTTAATTTTTCCATTTTTGACCTATGAGAATTTTTAGGCTCTGGCTTCTATGACGCCTACTTTCAGTCTCACGGAGACGTCGCTGTATATTCCATTGAGCTCACCAAAAATTTAGATGGCAAAACATATAGTGCAGGATGGGCTGTTCACAAGAATTCCATTCCAATATGGGAAATCCTTGAAGGACTCTTGCAAGTTTCTCCACTCACTTCTAATTTGCCACTAAACTAGATTCCACAGAGAATTTGGGTTCAGGAGGAGGTTTGGTTTTCTTTATGGCACCGGCCCAGGGTTGAATGCTCCAGAAGATCTCCACGGGAAAATGGCTTGGTCTCTTCACCACAACCACCATAGGTGATCCTAAAAATCACGTTGTTGCCATAGAGTTTGACATGGATAGAAATTCCTTCGATCTTGATGACAACCTCGCACGCACGTCGGAATTGATATTAATACAGTCGTTTCCTAGGAAAATGTTATAGTTTTTTATGGAAGTTTGAAAGATGGGAAAATTTGGGACACATGGGTGGATTACGATGGGAAGGTGAGAAAGCTTCAAGTATTTTTGTCCCATAATGGATCCAAATCGAGGGCTCTAGTTTTGAGGTACAATGTAGATCGACAGAGTTTCTTCCCCGAGAATGTCATGGTTGGGTTTTACGCTTGATGTCTATGGAAAGTATTTACTTACCTTTCTCTCATGGGATTTCTCCTGACAATGCTTCCTCCTTACGCATCGAGTTAAACGAGTGCATTCGAGGGTTCAAATAGGAATAATGAATATATATGAGATGGGCTTGGTGAAAATGGCTTTGAACCTCTCGTACCTACTACTTATGGCTGCTCATGGAACTCCAAAACCACTGATCTTCTATCATCGATCAATTCCTTTAGCATGGTTTATATCTCCTTATCTTTCATAATTCTTGTTCTTTAGTTTCCCTTTTTGTAACTTCAATTCAAATATTCCTTAGTAGACAACCGTGAACTCAAACCCTCATTTGTGATGATCTAGCAAACTTCCTGACCAAACTAGATGGCTACAGTACCCTCTTTATTGACAGGATGAAGTTGAGTTCCCTCTAAATATGTTGATTGTTTCCTTGTTAAAATAGTTAAATCATGATTTCCGGAGACTTGTAAAACAACCTTTGTAAATCCGGAAAAGAGATGTTAAGTTTCTTTATGTTCCTTGTTATGTGAGGAGTCACTTCAACACTTAGACCGACCTTGATTGATCATTTGTACTCTTTTTGACGCTCCTCTAGGAGCCATGTTACCTTGTGTTGCACTTTTAGGAAGTTGTTAAAATTGAAAAGTTGGGTTTCGTATCGACTCATGTTTGAACCCTGAACAACGAAATTATTATCCGCCTTCGCAAACCTCTAGTATTTTTACTAGACAATTTCCTGGAACCTTCAGTTTGGGGAAAAACACTCTTCTTGATAGTTTGGAAAAGGCATTTTGTAGGCCTTTGGTCGCAGTTTGACTAGGTCAAACTAGACCAATTACGATCGGTGGCTCCAGAAAACATGTCATCATTTGAAAACCATTTGCTATTTCCCAATCCTGTTAGCTCTAGTGAATTCTCCATATATAGGGAACTTGTAGGAAGTTTTGCATTTGCACGTTTTTAATAAAACGTCGATTTTTGATGTGGTTTTGAACCCTCGAGCTAACTTTTGATCATTTACAACTAGGTCAATTACGACCGATGGCCTCGGAAAATTGGCCACCAATCGTAAATCATTCACTAGTTATAAATTTCATCGAGTTTATGGGAATTCTTGGTGTATAGGAGGACACGTAGAAACTTACCTGTGGTATGTTTTCTCACCGGAAGACAACGTTTGAAAGTGGTTTCTTAGCCTCTGAGCCTAAATTGAACGTTTTTGCAACTACTAGGAAAATTAAAAAAAGAAAGTTGTAGGAGCCCCGTTGGGTTACCAAACCCCCGTGGAAACTTGTTGACACTTGTAACTAACTGTTTGAAATTCTATCAAGTGACTTGTGTGAAATTGAAATTTTGGCAAAATAGTAGTTTTCCTCTCCCCATCTCTTTCTCTCTCCTTGGTTAAGAAATGAAATGAAATAAAATGAAATGAATATGTGTCTCTAACCCTCTCCCTTAGAATGTAAATTATTATTATGTAAATGGGAAACTAAAAAACGTTAATTATGCTAGATCTAGGTGGATGTCATGTCAGTGATTTATCATTGATTTCATGCTCACATGGTTTTGCAGGATGTAAGTAAGATGGTGAAACGACGTGGGTGTGATTCATTGTATATTGTTAGAGTTTATGTATGTTAATGGAATTTTTATTTATTTATTGTTATGTTATAGTAAAGTTATTTATTGAAATTTGGTTATATGAATGAGATGCTAGTTTTAGGGGTGCTTTGGGAAACATGCATTTAACTATAGGTGTACTTTTGATTCAAATTGGCATATGGTAAAAAGGGGGTTGGATATATATGTTAAGTAAAATTGTAAATGATAGTTCTACATTTTGTGAAGTATTGAAAGGTTTATTAGTGAATTTTTGTAACATTTTTTAGATGCTTTAGTATTTGAGGGAAATGTTTATCTATATATGGGTTTTATTTTGATTCCAAAATTTGTACTGTAAAAAAGTTGGATAAATGTGTTAAACGATATTGAAATTAATATCTTATAGTGCAATTCCAATGTACAATTGATGAGTAAATAATTAGTGTGTTGTGTTTCTCACCTTGAAATGTAATAAAGAGATCTAAATGAAACAAACAACCCTAGTATAAAATTTGTGTATAATTACTCTTCTGCTTGATTTCTCTTAGCATAGAAAACTAAAACCTTACGAAGAACTAATATCCTTACGCTTTATAACACCCTCTAGATTAAATAAATAAGATCAAAAGTTTTAGTTTTATCATCATAGCTTGTATGCTTAGTGACATCCGCGGACCAAATGGTTAGGAACAACATGCTCAAACAATATCTAGAGTATGTGGTAGCCTTATAGGATTAAGTAATCATGTGTGTTACTAAGGGGAATGCTATGGGAAACCAACATTAAGCATAGTGTAAAATCTTCTTGGACCAACATACTTATTGAGTGGCGAAGATTGCCAACTAACCTTGGAAGTCATTTTTAAGAGTTGTGATTAGAAAAGAACTCGATACCCAACCCCATTTATCATTTTGGTTTATGGTGCAATACTAAGATTTATTTTTGAAACTTAACATTTTATTGTATGATTATTTTGTGGGAATGTAACCATAATTGGTGTGCTAGGAGGAAAGAGAATTTTAGATCGTTCATATAATGTGTTAAACCATCTTATGGCGAGGGACTAAATCCACAACGTGTGATCTCTAATGTGAACCGTAATCCTTTAAATGAAGGAGTATTCCCCTTGTTCCCCACTTTTCCTAGTGCGTAATGGATGTACGTGGTGAAACTAGGTGATCTTGTTTTTGGGACAATTCCCTAGGATGAGAACTAGTGGGCTCACGAGCATGAAAATGTCCTTATTATCAAATGGGTTACTCAACAAACTTCAAAACACTAATTAAATCAAATTAAGTGAAATCATTTTAAGATGAATGTAAATGATTCAAATAGGCCCTATGTTTTATATACCTACACATGAGAATACTAAGTGTGAATACCCTTTAATCCCCTCTCAAACAATAGTGTCAGCTTGACTAGAAGTGTCGAATGTACCTAGAGTTACAAGATGATTTTGGAGATAAGGGTGTTCAATCACTCTAGTTGTGACCTTAGCAAGGTGGGTAAAATTTATAGTTGAATGTCTCCTAATATCATGCATCTAATACTTATTGCCCAGGAATCCAAATTTGGTTAAGTGTGAAATCATACACGTTAGTGCCTTGATGACTAAGCAATTTAGTGAAGAAGATAGGATACACGGTTAGTTGTACTTACTTAAAGCATGAATCGAGTATACTTAGTAATTAAATGCTAATATGAAAAGAACATGTAATCTATTCACTCTTGAACTATTAAACCTTGTTGGTCTTATGTAAACCTTGTGAAAACTAGGATAAATTGCTAAACCAACCAATTGTGCAACTTAAAAAAAAACCATTAGAACAATTAATAGTGGCTCATGTGGGAATATATGTCCCTATCAACAATCTAGATACATTTGTTTCGATCCTTTTTATGTACAATCAGATATTGAAACAAATAAGGGTGTAGGAGGTTTACCTATTGTTGGGTTGAGGGTCGAATGCGCACGTGTAGACTTCCGATCTCGGTCGATCGTAGGAACTCCTCTTTGGGTGGGAGGACTACTATGAAATAGGAAAGCAAAACCACAAGAAAGAGTTAAACATCATATGCAAAGTGGTACTTTTTAGCATATGCTAAATTGGGAAGTGTGATACTTCCTAGAAGGCTATCAATCCATTGTTTAAAACAAATCAATGCGTGAAATGATATAAAAAAATAACACCCTACTGTAGTTGATATGATTTAGGTATCTCATTCAAGTACAATAAGAAAATCTAACATAACAGGCTAGGCTATGGTCAGATCTAGAGGTAAAGGTGATTGATACAGGTCTCTACAGGTTTAGCAGAAGATTGCTTGGGTATTAGGCAGGTTGGGTTGGGTATTTGGGCTTGTTTGGGTAAACAGTAGGGTGCTGGTATGTATTATGTTGACAGACATAGAGACCGATGCCGGTCAAGTATGAATGATGACAGTTAGGATAGACCGATGCTGCCGGTTAAGGGTAATTAAATGCTAGTACCGGTCACTTTGTAGAAGTGACGAGGGTCAGAACAAAGGTGTTTTGGGTTCTCTTAGGTGGGTACAGAGAGTTGAAAGTGGTGTTGGTGGGGTGAAGATAAAGGGTAAATTTAGGATGGGTACTTTTGGGGTTTTGGAGAGGTTTTAGGTGTATTGGGGTAGAGTGGTGGAGAACTGAGAGATCTGCAGGGTAACCAACGGTGGTCGGGTTCAATCGGTCACGGTTAGGGTTAACCGGCGGCATCGTTGTAATCTAGCTAGAGTGTGAAAATGGAGATTGGGTGCTCCACGTGTGTTTACACGAGAGAACCGTGAGGGACGGAATGGGGTTAAAAGGTTTGGTAGAGGCAATGGGTTGAGTAGGCGGGGGTTGTGGGAGTAGGAGAGAGGGTGGTCCTTGGTGGAGGGAAATAGAGAAGCACAAGTAGGAAAACACTAGTGAGGGTTCTACTTACTTGGAGTCCAATGCTTGCAGAATCGTGAGCAAGCTGGAGAAGAGAGATGGTGAGTGTTGATGAGGGTGGTTGGCTGGTTCAAGAGCTCTTGCTTGAGCTCTTTGATGTCCCTTGGCTTCTAGCCTATCTAGAGATTGGTTATAGTCCTCCTTCCTTGCCAAAGAGTGTCCCTTGGTTCACCAAATTGATTCGCGGTGCTGAAAGTGATCTCTCCCAATGCCAATCAACTATGTTGAGCCTCTAGAATGCCTCTGTTGAAGGGTTCTTCACGCTGTGTAAGAATATCCACCAACAATGAACCAACCATGAAAATGTGAACCAACCCTTTGGAAAGAGCCGAGACTGGTATTTGTAGGTGACCGACCGGTCCCACTTGACCGACATCGGTTATGTCGGGAGGTTTCTTTTGAAAAGTGGGGAATATGCCTTCCCCACTTGGTTTTGAGTGGCGGAGCACATGCGTCCTCCACCCTTAGAATAGGTAATAGGACAAAGAGGGGTCCTATGAGTGGGGTGGCCACTATTAGGGCTCTCTAAGAAGGGTATGGGCTAGGTATGGGCAAGGTGGGGAGTGGAATGGTGAGGTGGAGGTGCAAGTGGGGTAGTGGAAGTGTGAGGTGGAGGGGCAAGTGGGGTAGTGGACTGGTGAGGTGGTTGGGTGAGGTGGCTGGTCCAATGGCATGGTGAGGTGGCTTGATGAGTGGATAAAGGGGGAATTTAATTAATTGATGTTAATTAAATCCTTGGGTGTGTGAATGAGGGTCATTGTGATGTGTGAAAGGGGTTGTGAGTGACCGAATTAGGGTTAAATCGATCACTCGTGTAGAATGTGGTTATTAGGTTATTTTGGAGGAAGATGATGAAATGTGACATTTTTTGGTGTCGATAACATCATTCTTGTGTGATGAGGGAAACAAGCAAAATTAGGTGGGATAACTACAAGTGAAATGTTAAATAAAGTAAAGATAATGTAGTCTAGTTATAAAATAATTGATAAGTGATTTCCAAGCAAATAAGGTCAATATTGAAATATGAATGTAATAAATATGTAAACCGGGAAAATGTTGTCATGGATGGTGCCTATACGGGAGTCATAATGTAGTTGAATCATTGTGTTGTGTCTTGTCATTTGGGAAAAGGTGGCCTTGATGTGCATCATGTACTATTCATGTTATCTATATGGGATAAGGGTTGTGCAAGCATCTCATGTGTTATGCGTTATCCTAAGAGATACCTTGCGTTGTCATGTGGTGTTGTGTAAATAACATATAAGTAAATAATAATAATAATAATAATTTTTTATTTTGGTATTCATAGTGTTGTATTTGTGTGTGTAAATAGTGGGCGTTCAAGGATAGAGGTCCTCAAAAGCAAAATCGAGTCGAGTTAAACTGTATGTGTACATATGGTGTCGTCGCATGTAGGATCAAATGGAATATGTTCCCAATATGAGTCATTCATGAAGAGGGTGCAAGTGAATGGTGGGCATGCTAATGTAGGTGGTACATGTGGAGGTGTAGGTAATAGAGCAACTTCAATAGACAAAACATGCCCCGATAAGGAAATATGGCGAAGTAGTAGCGGTGGCACAAAAGAAACGCATCTATCACACAAATGACAATCGTCCAAGGGTGGTAAGTGAGATGGTTCTTCGATAGGTTAGGGCTCATCTATAATATTTGTGTGTGGAATAGGAAGACTAGTATTAGGAGCCGGTCATGAATATTAGAATGAATCGCGGTCACAAAAACAGTGTACTCGATGATTTCATGTAAGAAATTTATACTGATTATGTACAACAAAGGAGACAACTTGCATGGCATGAAGCCATGGCCTACCAAGTAGACATTTGTTGAGAGGCTGGAAAATCAACAATGAAAAAGACAGTGTGGGACAGTCTTGGG
This sequence comes from Taxus wallichiana var. yunnanensis, assembly GCA_018340775.1. Taxonomy (NCBI): domain Eukaryota; kingdom Viridiplantae; phylum Streptophyta; class Pinopsida; order Cupressales; family Taxaceae; genus Taxus; species Taxus wallichiana. The sequence continues at coordinate 842,449,872 of CM031240.1, forward strand.
ACCGATAGTGATGGGCAATCTAATGTTAACGATATGGATGAGTAGAACCATCATAAGCACGTAGTGAAATACTAGATGGACTAATGTCACGAGGAATAGACATAACTTAAAGGAATGACATAGGATACAAGTTAATTTCAGATCCATTATCAATCAAAGTGCACTTAACAACTACATTATGAATATGACATATGATATGCAGAGGTGAGTCATTATCAAAAGTGTGAACATCGGTGGGGGGTTAGACTTGAATATTATGTGTGAAGGGAATGCATTGGCAAATTCTTGATAAAGCAGTATGGATGCATGTCGGCATGTAATGTTTTCTTTTCTGTGCTAAAGGCCTAAGGGCTAGGTCGAGTCCAAGTCGTGGTGAGTGGACCCAAGGGGCTATGGATCTTTGGGAGCTATTGGGAAGGGGCCACGTGGTTCTAATATTCTAATTTTGCATTGAGGGTCACTTTTGGACCATGACGACTTAAAGGGGAAAAGTAACTTAAGTTACTTTTATTTTTATTGGCCCCTCCATGGAATGAAATGCGTCTAGGGTCTGTTGGGGCTCTTTTGCCTTGGAGAAGTATATAAGGAGCTGGGGGAGAAAGGAAAGAAACTTTTGGCATACATTTTATTGACCCTTCACGTGTAACTGTTGTTTGCGCATCTATAACTTGTGGAGTGAAATCCCACAGGGACCCTAGCTTTGGTGGTGAGAGACCCGTCCCTAGCTAGTAGGGAATTCTTCGGTAGTGAGAGATCTACCCTAGTCTATCATTTTGGAGCCGCCTTCTAGGCTGTGTTACGAGAAAATTATCAGAGGTTTCAGAGGAAGGAATTTGAGGGTTTTGGGGGCATTTGGGGAAGATAATCAGAGGGTTCTAGATCAGATTTACGGCAGCCATTTGGGTAGGGCTTAACATCACTTTGAAGGCGTCTGCAGCAATTTCCAACCCTTTTCCAAGCTAGGCGACTTGCAGCCTTTATTTGGAGGGTTTCCAGTTGACCCCTTTCAGATCTAAAGGTTGAAATGTCATTTCCTCTATTTGCTAATGTTATTTCTGAAGACTCTTAATTTTTGCTCTGTATTTGGAGAGTTACGAACCTCTGAAGTTTCCCACTGTCTAGGGCACGTTGTGCTTTTTTCTGGCAGCATTTTAATTTCTGTAAAACTCCAAAAATAGTTTTATTATGTCCTTTATAATAATATCAAGCTCTCTTTAAATTTTCAAGTAATTCGAGTGGATATTTAGGGAGATATTAATTTTCTTTAGTTCGCTGTCCTTATTGTAAAAATCTGCAAAAATCAGTATTCTATGTGGCTGCAAATTTTCAATATTTTGTGCATTTTTTAAGTGGTATCCCACAAGGGATATTTCATGGCATGAATGTGAGTGGTAGCAAGAAAATGTTGGACTCTATCTAGTAAATCAGTAAATCGAGTTTGCTAGCAAATAATCATTGATTGAGATACTCATGATGCCCAAACCCTAACATGAAAAGTAATGAATGAAGATCCTAGAAGGGTGAATGATCGAGTCGATTCACCAAAATGATTAACTAAAAATGATAATGTATGGAATGTACGAGATGCATAATAGTTAATATAATCTAGAACTACATGTAAATACAGAGAATAAATGTAATAAACAAGTGTGAAATCGACCTAAACAACTAATCTAATAAAAGTAGAAACCATAAGAGAAGTATGGAAGTGACTTAGCTGATTTGAGGAGCTCGTTGGACTTTGTCACCTGAACAAACATAATAATCTAGAAGCGAAGAACGATTGTTCAAAGGCCCCAAAAGAATGGATCTAGGCTTTTAGCTAGACACGAGCACTTGAAAAGGACCGGGGCACTTGTGGGTACTGGTCTATGCAAAAGGTCCAAACCGAGTCTCACAAGTTTGGTTGGTGGTGCAAACCCTCGTTGTGTACCACGTCGATTCACCGCCTTTGCGTCAAATTTTGCTGATAATCCAAGATGAAAGAAAGACATGCAAGAGACCACAAGAAGTATCAAAATACAAGAAAAAAATGTAAATGAATGGGTCAAACTGACCTCAAATTTGCCACAATAATGGGCTTCTTGGTGAGCATTGCACTATATTTCGAACCCAAATGTAGTTTTGGTGTGAGTGTGCATCATGTGCTCCGGTTCTCTTTGAGTCAATCACACTTTATCAAGTAGCAAGTAATAACTAGATGTAGAATGTAATATAATGGTGCACAAAATAGAATATAATTCCCCGTATGCTTATGTGATGTAAATATACCACTCTTGTCCTTATGATAGAGCTAATCGATACAAATGATCTCCAAATGGATGCAACTCTAGGTGGATGATAATAGTGAGTAGTGTTTGGTCCTCATTATGGTCTCATAACTTTATATTTATAGGATTATCTTGATCTAATTTCATAATTAACCTAAAATGACCAACCACCAAAAGATAAGAAACCGAAAAGGCTAGAAAGTGCCCAAAAAGTGGCGGTAGAGTGGAAAAATGATCATGGTGCCCCTAGTGGGACTAGGACGCCCATGCGAGCTCTAATAAAGGTTAAAATGATGAAAACGATGAAAGTTGACTCGATATGCGGTTACAAGAGGTCAAAAATGATGAAAGGAAACAAAGCAAGATGGCCAAAAATGGGGGTTAATTAATATGTTTTTCACTCAAAAATCTTATAAATAATAGTATGAGACTAATACTAAATAGTGTCTAAAGTGCATAATTTTGTGTCTACACAAAGGTTGAAACCTCTCCAAGAGCATGTCAAACTTGATGAAATGAAAATGTAAAGCTTTCAAATTTGTCCCACCAGGTGTGTGCGAACTATTATCACAAAAAACACCCTCGATTTGTCATATATGTATGGATGAGCAATAAGTATTTTTTTGTAACATGGGATTGTCTCTCATGTTGTGGGACCTTCTACTTGAGACAAACCTCTATATAGAGGTTGGTTCTTCTACCTAATCCTAATTCTAAACTACTCTTAAGGAAATGTAGATATCTAATCCTACTTTATTAATCCAAGGACCAAAGAGAATAATTCATACAAATGGAAAATTCTAAGATAAGAGAGTAATAACACCATAAAAGGGGTGGAAACAGATGATTTCCTCCATTTTTAAAATTTCTCCTAATTTGGTAAGTTTTGAAACTTTTTCAACTTGGAGGGTGTTGGTGCTCAAAATAGTCTCGCCCCATTTTGCCTTTGAATAATCTATCGATTTGCGGCCTCTGTCACTTTTTGTTTCCCGTGTTGTGCTCCGGTTAATCTTTGTTGCCATTTCTAATCTGCTCTAGGTCGAGATCACTTATGGGTCCATGGTTTTCTCCTTATTTCTTTGTCCCTCTGGAAAAGGTCTGTAATTTGGGTCTCCCATTATCTGCTCATTCATCAAAAACTTGGGTTCTCTCATATTTTTCGGTCTCCACATGTCAGGATTTGTCTTTCTTGTTGTTTCACAGTCCTAAATACTTGAGGAAAATGAATGGATGTATCTCTGAAAAACATATTTGAGCCTTGTAACATCTTTAAATTCTCTATCCTTGGAGAAATATTCATTTTCGGGCTCGAATGGTCATTTTTCGTATTTTACGGTTTTGATAGGCGTTTCTCCCGGTCAAATTTGCATCCTTGCATTGGCAGGGGGACGTGGCCTCTTTTGGTTGGTTAGGGACAACGGGTGAATGCTTTAACTTATCACTTTTTTCCTTTTGGGAAAAGGAAAATTTGGTCTCGTGGCTCCGCTCAATTCTGATTGGTTCTTTTGGTGTTTACGTGGCTTCTTCTGATTGGATGGGGCGTGGCGGGTCTATTTTTGAACTTGTTCTTTTTGCTACTTTGGAAAAAAGTTTGAACCCACCCCACAGCCCCGCCAGGCTTTGATTGGAGCAAATTTAAGAGGTAGGGAAAAATTCTCACTTTGACCCCACAGGAGGACACGTGGCAAAGCTAATGGCGGAGATGTGGGCCTTCGGAGGTAAGTTGGATGTTTTGCCCCTTTGGCAAAATGGAGTAAAATTCTAAAGTGGAGCGCACCCCACCAAATCATTAAGGTTTTTGAAGGAGCGCCACATTGACACGTGGAGGCCTCCACTCACTTTGCATTTTCTTAGACTTTTCAATGGCCAAAGGAGACTGCCTTGGAGCATGACACGTGGTGCCTTCCACTGAGCTTCAAGCATTTAGACAAACTTTTCGAGAATGGGACACGTGGCTTTCCCACGCTGCGTTCAAGGTATCAAATTTTTGGGACCATCTCAAGGTGTGCCATGGTGACACGTTGCGGTTTGAAAAGTCAAAGGGGCAGGGAGGCGGACCATCGGAGGTAAATTATATATTTGCCTCTTAAGGAATAAAATATCAAAATGGCCCGTAAGCCCGATAAATGAAGGGTCAAAGCTTACTCCAGATCAATGCCGAGTGCGAGGATCTCGGGGAATTTGGAAAATTTCCTTTTGAGAGAAAAGGAGTTAAAACATCAAAATGGCCTGCAAGCCCGATGAGGGAAATAGTCAATTTTTTCCCGATCAACGGCGAAGGGCGAGCTGCAGGAAAACTTAGAAATTTTTCTTTTTCCAAAAAGAGGGTCAAATGGCGAATTTGGCCGTGGTTCCGCTAGGGCCTACCTTAGGAAACGTGTCAAGCTCATTTCCCAAGGACAGAGGTGCGGAGCAAAATGGAATTTTTTTCCATTTTTTCAAAAGTTGTAAAAAGTCAAAGGAATCCCCCGGGTCTATTTTAAAGTTTGAATCTTCCACGTGGACGACCCAAATTCAAAGTAAAGATCAACGGTAACTAAGAGTCGAAATCTAATTTTCCCCCCATTTCTCTGAAACATGTCTAGAAGTGCAAGTCTCCATGATTTCTTGGTATTTCCTACATGCCAAGCAGAGAGGGGAGTTAATGTTGATATCTGAGTTTGGTGGGAAGATCTGGAAGACGTCTTTTGCCATTAAAATGGTCTAACTATCGTGCCCGATCAGATTTTCCATGTTTCTTCTACTGAGCACGCAAAGAGTCAAATTTGATAGATTAGGGGTGGAAGTGGTTGGAAAATTGAAGGAAAAGTGATCTACAGGAGGAGAGAGTTGAATGCGGAAGGTATTCGATGAAATCTACCCCCTCGATCACCCGGTGACTTTGTGCGAGATCTAATTTTGAGAATCACAATCGCGATCATGGCATGGCTTTACCGTAGCACTCAAGGTTTGGATTTTTTGAGGAAAAAGGGTACCCTTGTTCAAAATGTTATAAATGGCACAAATTTTTCGTGCAAAGGGTTAGAGTGTGAGGGATCGGACTAAATTTTCTAATAGAAAAGGCTTGGAGAGCCCATCATTTTGAGAAGCCATTTGATAAGCTTGTATATCTCTTGTGTTAAAATCGATCATGTCAAGGTGGTTGTAGGTGTACATCCATTGACAAGCTCGAGACTGTTCTAGAAACTTTCCCATACTAATAGATTTAATAAAATTCGAGTTATTGTGTGTTGTCTTGAGCAAAATGTGTTTGTTTTATTTCGAATGTATATGAGTAGTTTTTCTTGTTTACATTGCAATCTTGTATTAAATCTGATTCAATCACACAAGTTTCAATCCTTATGACAGTTTAGTGGCATCTACAATTTCATTTCTCGAAGAGCTTTCATCTAGGATTGGAATAAACAATTTAAAATAACTTCACTTTCATCATTGTGATGAGATTGTCTGTAAGCCTTTAGGTGTACCTTAGGCATGATTTGACTTAGATCTTGATGCTTTGTTGGATTTTCTAACTCAATCCTTCATGATAGAATCTCAAATATTGTGTGAAAGAGTGCTAATCTGGGCCTCCATTGAAGCACATATTCTAGTTAAAGAAACATTTTAGCTGTTATGTGGCATTTTGTTGGTTTAACCTTCCATTTTGTAAGGTTCCTCAAAGATTTGGTATAATCAACTTTATCCTACTTCACCTCCTACCAAAATTCATTCAAAACAATTAATCACACCCATACTACCCCTGTTTGTCATGTGTGTATACAAATGCATAATTTTTACTACCAAAACATGCAGGAACAATCAAGATTCCAAATGTCTTTAATAGCCTTGAACCTTTCCTAGAGAATATCTCCACTATCTTGAGTGATAACTCGTGAGAGTTAGATTTTGTTGCATTGATCATATTCTCTCCAAATTATGTTCAACAACTTCATCGGGAAGGATATCTCCATCTCCTCCATAAATAACAAACTATAAAAGGGTTCTCTTACTCGGTTGAAAGACACGACCTAAAATAGTGAGGATAGATCAAATCCTCTTGAGGGTGCTATCCATTTCTCCACATTTGAGTAACAAAGGGTAGTTAGATCTCATCCCTTGCTACACAAAAAAAAACTCATCATGATCTAATATGTCTCTAAGTTTCGTGTCAAACCAGTGATGCTCCTCGACTTTGAAGGAGAATCAATTTGGGTATCAACACCTAAGTGGCGCCGTTTCCGAGGAACTTATTTGAGTTCTTTGAGACTATTTGTTGATTCACCGCCCAGTTCCATAGCTATTTAACTCGTCAACACCTAAGTGGCACCATTGTAGGGACTTATTTGATTTGTTGGGACTATTTGTTAATTCATTGTCAGTTCATATCTATTTAGCCCATCAATACCTAAGTGGCATTGTTGTCGAGGAATTATTTGAGTTCTTGAGGCTATTTTATGATTCACTACCGGTTCATATCTATTTAGCCCATCAATACCTAAGTGGCACCGTTGCCGGGGACATTGTGATTGCGGTTGCATATTTAGACCTGGTCATATTTAGTGCATATGCACAACTAAGGTGAAAATCCTTAGTGGCGAATCCCTATTGATCTGATTATTGAAGAGTACCAATGTCTTAACCTCAGTCAAGTAAGTTTTGTTACTAATATTTGCAAAGCTGGAAGGAAGAAGGTATTTCTTTTCTAGGGATCCTACTAGGACATTGTTTCCAGAGCTAGGAAAAGTAAAATTAGAAGGAAGAAAATCCTGGAGAGTGTATTGGAGATCGTCGACAAGAAAGGGGATCTCCATGATGAAAGTGACTTGCCTATTATTAAATATTGCATTTCAAATGCTTCTGAATTAGGTAGCCTCTTTGTGGAATTGAACTCTCTAGCTGGAGAGGGGCCTTCATTTGAGTTTGAAAGGTTTACTTCTTACTCTGCTCCTGTCTTCTCTAAAGTTGATAGGGATTTCCAAGAAGCAAGGCCTTTGGGGATACCCATTTTGCAAATTATACCCATGTGTTTCAAAGACCCTATGCTCCTCATCAATCCCCTCCAAGGTCACCTCCTCAAAAAAACATGGCGTTGCCCCCACCCGACCCCCTTTTATTGTAAACACCTTTGGGTCTATAAATTTTGTGAGAATGGTTGGGTATCCAAATGCAGTGCCTCAAGATGTAAGGAAAAGAATGCCAAAGTTCCAAGGAAACAATGCTATTACTGGTGATCAACATCTAAAGCTTTTTATCAATATGATGGAAGACTTTGAGATTGAACATGAAGATGTATATATCAAATTGTTCATCCATACCTTAGAGGAAGATGTCAAGGACTGGTACAAAGCATTGTCAGATAACTCAATTGATTCTTGGACAAAGATGAGTAATGCATTTAGATTGCAGTATGGTGATATAACTGACCCTAAGTTTCTTTTGATAGAATTTTAGAACATAAAAAATAACCCTAATGAGTCGTACATGATTTCAACAAAAGGTTTAATAAGACCTTGAGGAGATTGCTTGTAAGGATAAGGCCTTGTGATGAGTCATGTTTGATCAAATATACTTGATGCATTTGATAAAAATGATGCATATTATTTAAAACCCCAAAAAATTGAGGTAGGCCTTCACCATGGCTTTGCAAATATAGAACATTATCAAGGAAATTGGAAATCCTCAAAAGAGGAAGGTGTAAAGTCAGTTAACCCGAAAAATCCCCAAACAAGAAAGGTTGCTGATTTAGAAGAAGTTGTAAAGACTTGGCAGGGGTTGTTAAAGAAATTTCCTACATATTTGTCCAGGTTGAGAAGGGAATTGGGCGAGCTCACAAGGTCAACACAAGTAGCAAGGCCAAGACAAGTTCACAAATCACCAAATATCGATCGATGACAGAGGCAAGGACCTGTTGGATTTTGAAATAGATAGATCTCGGCCGTGGATAACAAAATTGTACTGATCCTTTGATGCCGTTACGGTTGTGGAGGAGATAGAGGTCATTGATTGGTGTGACAGATGTTTCATACCCCATGCTCCTTGTGAAGAAGATCAACAAGAAGAAGAGTAAGTTGATGATGATAATGATGATGATGTATGCACGATGGGTTGTTATAAGATCTCACATCAAGGGGAAACTTCAACCGAGGTGATAAGTGCTTGAACTGCTACCACTTTTGGGACTGCATTTATAGGGTACATATTCTTCCTCCCTCTCATACTTTAGAAGTAGATAATGTACAAGATTTTGAATTTCCCAATAATGAATTTGAATATTTAAGGGCATTAATGATAAAGAAGTATGATGGAGGCATCCCCTCACGAGGAGGATAGACAGGTTATTGATGAATGTTGTTGTGGCTCAAGAAAAGAATATAGCATAAGGAGTAAGGTTGTCAAAGGCGGGTGGCCTCAAGCCAAGCCTAAAGCTCCCTTACTTTCAAACATTCCTAAAGAGGCTCCTAAGAGAGGCATCTGCAAAATCCTCCTAGTTCAAACAAAAATCATACCCTCCCGATGCCTAAATTGTCAAAAATCTTGTACCACCTAATGACCGTATTGGCTTTCCTTCCAACACTACCTTGCCAAGGAATGCCCCATATGATAGTGCCCATGTCTTAAGTCAAATAAAAGTATTTATTCCAATTTTGAGTTGCTTAGGATTCTTGAGCACAAAAAAGAGCATTCGAATACTTGGGGTCGAAAGAAGAGAAGATTTCCCTAGGCATAAACATAAACATTGTGGATACCCCACCGGTCATTAAAGAATCGAAGCACCACCGAATCAAAAGAGCTATATGAACCACTTGAGGTTTATTTGGAAACATCCTTGGTGGACTCTTAGTTAAATTTGGATCCATTCTTCACCACTCGATCATTAAAGACAAAGTTCTTTACACAATTGCATGTTTGACTCGGGAGCATCATGCAATGTCATGTCATGCCTTTGGAAGTCATGAATGAGCTAAACATCAAAGTGATAGCAGCATATAGGAATTACATGGCTATGGACTCTAGAGAAGTGCCAATAGTGGGATGTGTGAAGGGTTTGGTGGTGCAGCTTGCAGCTTACCCAGTAAAAATTTAAAACTTGATGTTGTCATTGTTGACTGCCTAGCCAAGTGGGGCATGCTATTGTCTAGAAAATGGGCTACAAGTGTTTGTGGGAGTGTCCAAATGGACATGTCCTATGCCACCATCCCAATTAAGGGCAGCCTTGTCAGGTTGTATGGGGAAAAGAAGATGTTGCACCTTATTGAAGATCCCAACAATGCATCTTATGAAGTATTGTACACAAGTGTTGATGTTGATAACTTTGTAGGATTTGCTAATGGAAAGGAGCACAAGATTGAATAATGCAAGTGCCTTGAACAAATGCAGGCTCTCCTTGGACTCTATTTTTTGATGGAGCTTGCTCTAGGTTTGGGAATGGTGTTGGTGTTGTTCTGCTTTCTCCAGGTCAATTTTTTTGTTTTTTCCTTCAAACTCAAATTTGAGTGCACTAACAACATTGCTGAGTATGAGGCATTGTTGTTGGGTTTAAGAATTTCTTGGAAATATGGTGTCAAGGACATCATTGTCAAAGGAGAATTGGAATTGATAGTAAAACAAGTCGAAAAAGCGTATGCCAAAAGAATCAATGAATGAAACGATACAAGCATAGTTTGGGACTTCATTGAGATGTTTGATTCATTCAACATTGTGCATCATGATAGGAAGTTCAATGACTTGGCAGAAAAAATTGCGATGTTGGGGTCATGGTTTGACAATTGTACGATGTCCCCATATTTTGAATATGATCTTGAGGTGTTAACAAGGCCTTCTATCCCCGACAACATTAAACACTAACAAGTCTTTGATGAGGATGCTCAAATCAAAAGATTTCTACGAGATAAGGGATAATTTGTTGATCGAGAATATTGATTGGGAGCCAATGGTATGCGTAACAAAGGGTAAAGAGACCTTGTTTGGCAAATGCATCATTCAACTAAAGGATAATACCATCCCCACGAGTTTGGTTTCTCTTGAATCCAATTTTGATAATGTTGATCGCATTATTAATAGATGCATGGTAGCCTCGAGGATATTGAGGACCATGACCTTGGCACAAAGGAGAAGCCAAGGAAAATTTGGTTAGCAACAATCTCAAAGAAGGAGGAGAAGCATTGATAAATCCAGTTGTTGAAAAAATACCAAGATTGTATGGCTTGGACATATTCTCGAACTAAAAGCATACAGAGAGGACCTATTTCAACACGAGATTACCTTAGAGCCTAATGCAAAACCTTTCGAGGCGAAAAAAAGGCCCATCAATCCACTCTTATCCCTCAAAATGCAAAAAAGAAGCTGAAGAAGCTAAGAGATGGAGGGATTATCCACCCACAAGGTATTCCTCTTGGGTTACAAACCTAGTACCAATAAGAAAGAAGAATGATGACATCAGGTTATGTGTGGACTTTAGGAATCTTAACAGCATCAATAAAGGATAATTATCCTTTACAAATATAGAGAACATGCTTGAAGTTAGTGATTGGTTACTGAATTGCTTTCCACCTTGGATGGTTTCTCTTGTTATAACCAAGTTGTGGTGAAGGAATCGAAAAGGATCAAGACAACCTTTATTACTCCTTGGGGACCTATGTCTATGTCAAGATGCCCTTTGGTCCGATGAATTCCAGAGCCACCTTTCAAAGAGCAATGTATGTTGCTTTTGTTGGTTACATCAACAAGTGTATTGCAGTTTATCAAGATGATGTAACCGTATTCTCTAGGAAGAAAGATCACCTACTACACTTAGAGAAGATGTTGATAATATGTAGAGAGTATGGCATTTCACTTTATCCAAAGAAGTGCCATTTTGGAGTGTAGAAGGAAAAATTGCTTGGTCACATTGTGTCATAAGAAGGGTAATGATTGATACGAGAAGGGTAGAGGCCATCAACAAGGTCCCAATTCCAAGGACCAAGAAGGGAATTCAAATCCTTCTTTGGGAAGATAAACTTCATTAGAAGATTCATATCAAATTTTGCTGAATTGACCATTCCAATAAATTCCATGCTGAAGAAAAACCAGTTCATCAAATGGGAGGAGGTTGCCATCCAAGCTTTCGGTGGGATTAAGGAGGCACTAAATCATGCACCTATCCAGCTGACTCAGTTATAAGAAGCCTTTCTAACTATTTTCCTTTCTTGAGAGAACACTATTGCCTCTGTCTTTGCTACTGAGAAGGATGATGAAGGGGGGAGAGGCCTATTGCCTTTTTCTGAGGCCTTGTAGGGGGTGAGCTAAAAGTACACCATCACGGAAAAGGGCATTTTCCTTGGTAAAAGCAACAAAGATTTGCAGGCATTATATTCTAAGTTCTAAAATTGTTGCTTATGTCCCCACACCATGGTCAAGGACATCTTATCGGCGATGGAAGTCTCAAGCAAAAGGTGCAGGTGGGTGAACAAGTTGCAAGAATATGACATGGATATCCAAACCATGAAGCTAGTGAGAGGCTTGGGCTTGCCTAAGCTTATGGTTGAGAGCAACTTGTAAACTATTGAGGTAAATGAGGTGGAAGAATAAAGGGTAGGTGTATTTCAAACATTGGTGAATCCTAAGTGGTATAGAGATATAATATTTTATCTTAGACATCCGAGCTGCCCCGAGCACTTAAGTAAGAACCGAAAAGATCCCTTAAGTTGGCTTCCCGAGAGATATGTCATTACTGATTATGGGCTATCTTGAAGAATCCGAAGGAGTCCTCTTAAGGTGCATTACGAGGAAGAATCCCTAGTATAATAGTTGATTTCCATGGAGGAGTTTGTGGGGGTAATTTCTTGAGCCAGCAAGAGTCATAGCACACAAGATCCCGAGGGCTGGTTATTGGTGGCCAACTCTCTTCAAATATACAACCTTGTTGGTTAGAATATGTGAAAGTTGTCAGCGCTTCTCTAGAAGACTGAAAGCTTCAAGCTCCCTTCCTTTGCAGCATGTATCAATTGAAGCCCCATTCAAGCAATGGGGAATGGATTTCATTGGTGAGATCTCGAGACCCTTCAAGTGCTTTGTCCATAAGTGGATTCTTATAGCTATTGATTAATTTACTAAGTGGGTGGAGGCAATCCCCACCAAGAAGGCAACACACCAAGTTGTCATGGATTTTGTGCTAAAAAACATCATCTGCAGGTTTGGGGTGCCAGTCAAGATGCTGATTGATAATGCCATGAGCTTTAAAGCTAAACCTTTGGTGGAAATGTGAAAGGAGTATGGGATCAACTTGACATATCTCTCCAATTACAATCCCCAGGAAATGGAAAAGCTAAGTCCAAGAATAAAAATTTGCTTTGAAGATTATCGAGAAGAACATTGGAGCGAGAACAGAGAAAGTGGGTTGAACAATTAAAGTTTGTTGTTTGGGTAGATAGGATCATTGTCAAGAGGGTCACTGGAAAGAGTCCATTTGAGTTGGCATTTGGGACTCGGCCCTACCCCTTCATATGCAATTGTCTTCATATCGGTTTATGCAACAGATGGAAGATCAAGAAGTAGGTCCTTATGATGCTCGCATTAACTGAGGTTGTTGAGCTTGATGAAAAGAGGAGGGCATCCCACCGAAGCATGTAAAGTTCGAGTGAAACTAAAGAAGTTATTTGTAAGAAGGTCACTCCCGAGCTTTCAATGTGAGTGATCTTGTGCTGTTATGGGATAGCGAGACATGAGGATAAGGGCAAGCATGGCAAGTTTGACTCTTTGTGGATGGGCCCTTACTCCATATATATCGAGTTGGTGAGCATACCTTTTCCTCAAGGATCTGGATGGTGAACTTCTTGAGTTGCCTATTAATGACAGGAATTTGAAGCATTTCTTGGATTGATTCCCCTGAATCAAGGCAAAATCTTGTGTATAGTGTATAGTTTGTTGTTTGTTCCCTGTCTTTTGTGTTTTTCTCGTTCTAGTCCTTGGTGACCTATTTTGTTGGTTTCTGTGTTTGTTTGAGATGGCTCTATTTCTATGCTCTGAAACTGCTTCATTTCCCAATGGATATTTTGGCACTTGGTCTACCTTTTTCTTGTGGCACTCACGGAGTGCTTATCCCGAGTCAAAGCTGATGTTGGTGCTCAAAATAGTCTCGCCCCAATTTGCCTTTGAAAAATCTATCAATTTGAGGCCTCTGTCACTTTGTTTCAGTGTTGTGCTTGGTTAATCTTTTTTTCCATTTTTAATATGTTCCTGGGTTGTAGATCACTTATGGGTCCATGGTTTGATCCTTGTTTCTTTGTCCCTCTGGAAAAGGTCTATAATTTGGGTCTCCCATTCTCTGTTCATCCAAAAACTCGGGTTCTCTCCTATTTTTGGTCTTCACGGTCGAGGATTTGTCTTCCTTATCGTTTACCTTATAAATACTTGAGGAAAATTAATGGATGCATCTCGAGAAAAATATTTGAGCCTTGTAACATCTCTAAATTCTTCGTCCTTGGAGAAATTTTCATTTTCAGACTCGAATGATTGTTTTTCAGATATTTTACGGTTGTGGTGTTTCTCCCGGTCAAATTTGCATCCTTGCATCGGCAGAGATGTGGCCTCTTTTGGTTGGTCGAGGACGGCGGGAGAATGCTTTAACTTATTGTTTTTCCCTTTGGCGAAAAGGAAAATTTGGTCCGTGACTCCGCTCAATTTTGATTGGTTCTTTTGGTGCTTATGTGGCTTCTTCTAATTGGATGGGGTGCGGTGGGTCTGTTTTTGAACTTGTTCTTTTTGGCTACTTTGGCAAAAAAATTGAACCCGCCCGCGGCCCCACCAAGCTCTGATTGGAGAAAATTTAATAGGCAGAGAAAAAGTCTCACTTTAACCCCATATGAGGACACGTGGCAAAGCTAACAGCGAGAGATGCGGGCCTTGAAGGTAAGTTGGATGTTTTGCCCCTTCGGAAAAATAGAGTAAAATTCTAAAGTGGAAGTGTGCCCCACCAAATCATTAAGGTTTTTAAGGAGAACCGCATTGACACGTGGAGGCCTCCGCTCACTTTGCATTTTCTTAGACTTTTCAACGGCCAAAGGAGACTACCTTGGAGCATGACACGTGGCGCCTTCCACTGAGCTTCAAGCATTTAGACAAACTTTTCCGAAATGGGACATGTGGCGGGCCCGCACTCATTCAGTATCAAATTTTTGGGACCACCTCAAGGTGCGCCATGGTGACATGTGGCGTTTGAAAAGTCAAAGGGCGGGGAGGCGGACCATCGGAGGTAACTTGGATTTTTTCCTCTTAAGGATTAAAATCTCAAAATGGCCCATGGCCTGATAAAGGAAGGGTCAAAGCTTACTCCAATCAATGGCGGAGGTGCGGGATCTTGGGGAATTCGGAAAAAATTCCTTTTGAGAGAAAAGGAGTTAAAACATCAAAATGGCATTCGCTGCAAGCCCGATGAGGAAATAGTCAATTTTTTTCCGGTCAATAGGCGGAAGGCGGAGTTGCGGGAAAACTTAGGAATTTTCTTTTTCCAAAAAAGAGGTCAAATGGAAGATTTTGGCCGCGGTTCTACTAGGGCCTACCTTAGGACACGTGTCAGGCTCATTTCTCGAGGACGGAGGTGCGGAGCAAAATGGGTTTTTTTTTTTTTTTAAGTTGTAAAAGTCAAAGGAAGCCCCCAGGTCTATTTTAAAGTTTGAATCATCCACGTGGGCGACCCAAATTCAAAGTAAAGATCAACGATGGCCCAGATTCAAAATATGATTTTCCCCCCATTTCTTTGAAACACATCTGGAAGTGCAAGTCTCCATGATTTCTTGGTATTTCCTACACGCCAAGAAGATGGGGGAGTTAATGTTGATATCTAAGTTTGGTGGGAAGATCTGAAGAAATTGTTCGGCATTACAAAGGTCGACTATCGTGCCGTTTAGATTTTCCATTTTCTTCTCTAAGCATACGAGGAACAGATTGTGAGTTAGGGCGGAAGTGCATGACAAATTGAAGAAAAAGTGATCTACCGAGGAGAGAGTTGAATGCGGGAGGTATTCGATGAAATCTACCCCCTGAGCACTGGTGAATTTATGCAGATCGATTACGAGAATCGAGATTGTGATCATGGCAAACATTGGTAGCACTTGTTGGTACACAAATTTTATTCTCCTTTTCGAGGCCAAGCAACAACCACTGATTCGATATGGAGCTTAGAGGTAGCCGGATCATAAATATATGTCATTTTTAGCCAAAGAGGAGATCTCATTTGTCCTTTGTTACTTGGATTTGTGGAGAGATGAGTAACACCTTAGAAGGATATGATCTTATCCTAACTATTTTAGGTTGTGCCTTTCACCAAGGTAAGAGAACTTATTTTTAACCTCTACGGTATTTTGAAATGAGATACAGTACCTTTCTTTTACATAGATTTTATAGAAGACCTTGGGAAAAATATGATCAACACACCGAGATCGACTCTCACGAGTTGTCACTTCCATCATGGAGATCCTTTCATAACAAGGCTAAGGTTACAAAGACATTTGAGACCACGATTTATCCTGCATACTTTGGCAAATGGATTTGGTCTTATGTGGGTATACAAAGCGAGAACAAGGGTAGTATGGATGGGATTGGATGTTTTAAATAGATTTCGGTGGGAGGGAGACAGGATGAAATTGTCTCACCGGATCCTTGAGAGCTTATGCAAAATGGAAGGATTTCACCAAAAAATGCCACAAAAGTTAGAAATGTTTCTTGACTACAATATGTGCCTAAATGAAGGCCCGATTAGCACTTTGTCACACAACCTATGGGATTCTATCACGAAGACTCGAGTTAGAAAACCTAATAAAACACCAAGATTCAAATAAAACCATGCCTTAGGTACACCCAAAGGCTTACAAATAATCTCTATCAACAAAATGAAAGAAAAGTGATTTTAAACCATTTATCTCACTCCCGGATGAAGGCTATTACGAGAAATGAAATTGCAGATGCCACTAAACTATCACAAGGATTGAGATCTATGTGATTGGATTTGATTTTGGTACAAGATTGCAATGAGAAACAAGAAAAACTACTTGCATGCTTTCAAAGATGAAATAAATACACTTTACTCAAGACTAAGACAGAATAGCTCAAGTTTGATCAAATTTATCGTGAGGAAAGTTTCCAGAACAATCTCAAAGCTTGTCATTGGTTGTACATTTGTAACCTCCTTGAGATTGAATCGATACAAAGAGAGATATACGAGGCTTTTAGGCGGCTTCTCAAAAGGGATTGGCTATGTCGAAGCTTTTTCTACTAGAAAAATTAATCTATGACTTTTCCAAAAATCCCAACCATTTACCACGAAAAATTAGTTCCATTTATAGAATTTACACCAGATCCCCTTCTCCCCAAAAGACAAAAAAATTTAATTCACCAGTGCTCGCCATGATTCTTTCGTGATTCTCATAATCAAATCTGCAAGAAGTCTCCGGAGTGCAGGGGGCAAATCTCATCGAATATCTCCGCATTCAACTTTTTCCTCTAGTAGATCACTTTTCCTTCAATTTGCCAACCACTTTCGCCCTAATCTCTCAAATCGGCTCCTTGCGTGCTTGGGAGAAGAAAAATGGAAAATCCGATTGAGCGAAAGTCAAACCATTTTAATGGCAAGCGGCGTCTTCCATATCTTTTCTCCAAACTTCAGATATCAACATTAACTTCCTTCTCTACGGTGTATAGGAAAGACCAAGAGATCATGGAGACTCGCACTTCCGGGCGTGTTTGAGAAATGGAGGAAAAATCAAATTTTAGACTCTCATTTATGGGTTGATCTTTGCTTTTGAATATGGGTCATCCATGGCAGATTCAAACTTAAAAGCAGACTCGGGGCTTCCTTTTGACTTTTTACAACTTTTTGGAGAAATAGAAAAATTTCATATTTTGCCCCACATCTCTCCCCTCGGGAATTGAGCCACGACATATGTCCTAAGGTGGGCCCAGTAGAAACACGTCCAAATTCTACCATTTCACCCTTTTTGAGAAAAAAAGGAAAATTTCAAGTTTTCCCCGCAGCTTAGCCCTTGAAAAATGGGCACGACACGAGTCCCAATGTGGGTCCCAGTGAGCTGCGCTTCCCTTTTCATTTTAACTCTTTTCTCCCCAAAGGAAATTTTCCAAATTTCCTTCGAGAATCTACACCTACACCGTTAAGCTGAGCAAGCTTTGGCCCTTCCTTTATTGGGCTTGCGGGCCATTTTGAGATTTTAGTCTTTTTGATGTTACGAGGCAAACAATCCAATTTTCCTCCGATGGTTTGCTTCCCGCCATTGACTAGAGAAAGCTTTGACTTTTCCTTTATCGGGCTTATGGGCCATTTTGATAATTTTATCCATTTACATGTCGAGGGCAAAAAAAAACCAAATTGCCTTTGATGGTCTACCTCCCGCCTCTTTGACTTTTCAACTGCCACGTGTCATCACGGCGCGCTTTAAGATGGTCCCAAAATTTGATACTTTGAGCAGCGCAGCTCGCCACGTGTCCTACTACGGCTAATGTTGTTACGAATGCTTGAAGCTCGGCGAGAAGGTGTCATGTGTCATGCTCCGAGGCGGTCTCCTTTGACCCGATGTTGAAAAGTCTAAGTAAAAAAATGCAAAGTGAGCGGAGGCCTCCACATGTCAATGCGGTGCTCCTTGAGATAATCCCCAAAATTTGAGACCTTGACCGAGCGCGAGCTCGCCACATGTCCTCCTGCGGGGTCAAAGTGAGACTTTTTCCCTTCCCCTTAAATTTTCTCCAATCGAGCTGGCGGAGGCGGAGTTCAAACTTTTTGCAAAGTAGCCAAAAAGGAATAAGTTCAAAAATAGACCCACGAGTGCCCATCCAACCAAAAGAAGCCACGTATACGCCAAAGCATTGAGATGGTTTCTTGCTTTAAAATATACTTTTCCGCCTCTATCATGTCCACATCCCGAGTCTCAGTTGCTACCATTCTCACATTTCTCTACTTCTGACTTTGCCATCAATAAGCCCAACATGTTTTATGACCAATAAGTGAACCCCAAATCTCCTACCAAAGAGACACAAGCCTTCATGACTACTTTAACCTAGGGAGAAATGTGCCCCTTCGTAATACTATCACCAATGAAATGGCATCTAAGCTTAGGGTTCAAGAGAGATCTCTCCGTTTATGGTTAGAGAGTTATAGTATGTAATATTCATGTATACATTAAACTATAATATAGTTCTTATATGTAATTTGCAACGTATAAGTATAAATATAATATATAACATAATTTACATGTATTAAAGCATAATATTAATATAAATAAATATGTAGTGTCTACATATTATTTATTACATATTTACATATAATATATTATTTTATAAATTACTTTATATATAATATACTTATATTTAATATATTATATATATAGTACATTTTTTTCAACATATAAAATTATAAAACTCAAAATTATATATAATAGAGTTTAAGGCTATAGCTATTGAGAGTAATTAACGTAGTTAACTATGGCTCCCGAAACTCTCGAACCCTAAACAAACAAGATCCATGAAACCTAGGCCGTCAAGAGGAGCTCATTGTTGGTGATGGCGGTGGGAGAGCTCATTGTTCGGGTTGAACGGTGTGTTCGTCTCATCGAAACATGTGGTTTAAAAAAATGGACTAAAAAGGACACCGGAGCTCAAGTTATGACCTTGTCAAGTTCCTACTAATTTTGGCACATCATTCTCCTTTGCTTGGAAAAAATGTAGCTCCTGTGATTGTCTTCTTCAAAGCTGCTTCCATTTATCTCATCCACTTCTTAATCTCCCACTATGTGACTCAAGTATTTTCTTCTTGTTACAGATCCTTTCCAATGTACCAAATATTTGTTGTATTTCCCATGTCGCGTATCCATTGTTTTCTTATCTAGAACACGACCACTTCTTCTTTCTTCTTCACCGGAATCTACTCCCTCTAATCTGCTACTTAATCAATAACAACCCCTTCTACACCATCCCCCATGAAAAGAATACAAATTTTAAACATTAAACACTTTGGAGAAATATCAAAATTACATGGCAATTCTACCTCATAAGCATTATCATTTTTTTTTCACGATTTTGTAGGGACCAATCTTATTGTACTTTAACTTGTTATAGGTTCCTTTTAGAAACCTTTCTTTCATAAGTATACCATAACAAACTCACCAACTATAAATATCATTAAATGTCATATGTGCACATCTACTATTTCCTTATATTTATCATTACTAATCTGCAGCTTCTTCCGCACTTCTTCTTGCATTGTTTTATATGTTCGGAAAATGCTTGACATCATCAACTTGACTCTACCATCAAGCCAGGTGGGCATGCCAAATCTAACACCCCATTTGGATTACTCCCATACACAATAAAAATGGATACTTTTACGTGGATCTGTTTATGGAGCAGTTATATGTAAACTCAAATTGTGGTAATACTAAGTCCCATTGTTTTGGCTTTTCCCCCGATGATGCACCATAACATCTTTCCCAAACTCCAATTTATCATCTCTATTTTCCCATCGATCACGAGGATGATAGGCACTCTTGAAGCTGTAGTTGAGTTCCCAAATTCTTCTATAAAGTCCTCCATAAGTGACTTAAGAACCTTTTGTCCCTATCTCTGAAGTAATGGTTTGTGGAACACCATGCAAACGAACAACTTCTCTGAAAAATAAATCTGCTACACCTATCGCATTGTTTTTTTCTTATGGGCAATAAAATGAACCATCTTAGAAAACCTATCAACAACCAAAATAAATTATTCATTACCTCATGTTTTTGGTAATCCCAAAACAAAATCCATACTCGAGTTAGTCTACGACCCTTTAGGAACAGAAAAAAGCGGCATATACAAGCACATGTTATTGCATGTGGCCTTTCGAGACTTGGTAAATTCGACACCTCTCCACATATCTTACCACATCTCTTTTCATCTTTGGCCAATATTATTTCTCTCGCTACCAAGGCTATCATCTTATTTTTACCAAAATGCCTAACCAATCCTCAGTTATGCAACTCTTACACTATATTCTCTCTCATAGACCCAACTAGAATACATAGTTAGCGTCCCTTGAATAAGTAGCCATCCTATAAAATGTACTCATCATGGAAATAACTTGTATTTTAAAATTGGACAAATTAACTCTTCAACAATATCCTTGAAATCGAATCGAAAGAATACAAACCCTTTATTGCTTCAAAACCCACAACCTCATTTTCCATAGTGGTAAACAAATTCACACGCGGCTACTCAATGCATCTGCTGACTTGATTTTGTTTTCTGATTTATATTTTAGAGAAAAGGTATAACCCTACAAAATGATACCCCTTTACATGACTACTATTCAACTTCTTTTGTGTATTCACATACTTGAGGCTATGTGGTGCATAAATAACACAAACTCCTTAGACACTAAGTAATGCCTCCAATGCATTAATGCTTGAACAATTGCATAAAATTTCACATCATAAGTAGAGTATTTATTTCTTACCTCATTTAGTTTCTCACTAAATAAAACTACGGCTTTGTAACACCCAAAAATTACACACACAAATACAATGGTAATAATACCAAGATAATTTTTATGTTTTCTTACATTGCTCACTACACAACACCACAAGGCTCTAAGAAGAGAAACTCAACAATGCATATGACACTTACAAAAGTCATCAACTCACATAGACACATGCCAACACCATATAAATGTCGATGCCACACTTTCCCCAATGAACAAATGCTAGCAATGACCCAACAACAAGAAAGGGACCCAAGGATTGACAAACCCAAAACACATTACCATGATTACATCTTAGTTACGATTAACATTCCAAGAACATTATTGTGCAAGGATAATTTTATCCTTTTTCCACCTAGAGATGCTTAAATTCATTTCACATTCAACTTACAGTTCGACCATTTAAGTTGGCTCTTTATCCCTTACGACAATCTCCATAACTTACATTATTATTTTCCATATTTCAAATTTCATACAAATTTCTTAATTCTCTCATTCTTATGTTCATATTATTCTTCCAATCATGTACTACTTCAAAATTTTAGGAAAGTAATTTCGTAACTCTTTTGTTATAAAACAATGCTAATAATGAGACCATAGTGTGATATAAGAGTAAAGCATATAATAGTAAAACACGATTTGAGCTTAGGAATAATGTCACTCTTGGAGCCACTCCAGGAAGGAAGATATTAAGTTTTCTCCATGTACCTTGTTATGTGAGGAGTCACTCCAATCATTAGATCGACTTTGATTGATAAATCATGATTTTTGATGCCCTTATAGGAGCCATGTTACACCATTTTGTAACTGTAGGAAGTTGCTAAAAGTGAAAAGTTGGGTTTCATTTCGGCTCATCGTTTAGACCTTGAGTGACAAGATTCTTATCCACTTTCAAAACCTCTAGCATTTGAACCATAAAGTGACCAAAGAAGAAACTTTCTTTTGTAAAGAAAATTTTTATACCTTACTAACCCTAGTTAAATTGATGAACATTATGCTCTTTTTTTGGTGAGTTCTTAAAATGACCTTAAGGTGAAATCAATGTTTAATTTTGAAGCTAATGAGGTTATTATACATAGGAGGAGACTATTGAGAACCGATTCAATCTAGCTCACCCTTCTGATGTAATTTTTATACCAAAGTTAATCTCATCGGGAGGAGCCTAAATGAAACCTTTAATCATTATGGATAGATCCTTAGCAAAAAAAAATCCAGACTAATTACTAATGAGGCCTTAAAGAGGAATCCAATTCGATCTCCTTCCTCTAGCTTCTTCCAAAGATCTTTGTAATTTTAAGCTCTTGTTTGTTGTTTAAATCATTTGATCCTCTTTTTAGAAATCTTGGCCTTATGTTATTTAGTCAATAGTATAAAGAAAGAAGTTCTCCCTTGTGAAAAGAATGGTGTGAATTACTACATGAATTTTATAAGAACGTAAGTTAAGAATTAAGAGACGTCTTAGTAAACAAGAAACCGTAACAAGACTTTCCTCGTGGGATGCCCCTAAACGTAAGTGTGTTTTGTGTTTGGACTTGTATGTGATGTTCTGTCAAAATGGGAAGTGAACAATTTCATGTTGAGCATCGTAGATTTCCTTGTACCTTGGTGGTCAATGTTGTGTCAAGCCTATCGTGAGTTGGTGGTAGCCATTGTAATCTCTTGTTGTGTCGTGTAAACTCCTAGTAAGTCAAAAAAGTTATCTGAATTTTTCAGTGTTGTATTTGTGGGTGTGTATTAGTGGGTGTTATAGGATTTTCCACCTTGACTTAGGACAACACCAATACCCACATGTGAGGCATCACAATCAACCTCAAAAACTTTATCAAAATGCATTAGTGCCAAAATGGGTGCCTTGTCACCTTCTTCTTCAATAAATGAAAACTATCCTCGATTGCCTTGTCCACAAAAACTCCCTTCCTTTTGTGCAATCTATTATAGGTACTACAATACTACTGAAATTTTTAATAAACTTTATGAAAAATATTGCTAGACCATGAAAGCTTCTTACCTCTGTTATACTTCATGTAGAAGGCCATTCAATAATTGTCTTTATCTTCTCTTATTCCATTTGTACCCCATCTTAAAAATAATAAATCCCAAGAATACCAAAATCTCTTGCATAAACGTGCACTTCTTCATATTTACATAGAGTTTCTCTTTCCTTAACATAAAAATATCACCCTTAGATGCCTCAAATGTTCTTCTTTAGTTTTACTAAAGATCAAGATATCATCAAAATAAGCCACACAAAACTTACCATTATCCTCCCACAACACGTTGTTCATCAATCTCATATAAGTATTAGGTGCATTGGATAACTGAATGCCATCACCAACCACTCATATAATCCATTTCCTATCTTGAATTTTGTTTTCCACTCTTCTCCTTCTCTATTTGAATTTGATGGTAACTAGCTTTGACGATCGGTCTTTTTGAAATACCTAGATCCAAAGCAAGCACATCCATCATATCATCAAGGCAAGGTATTGGGAACCTATACTTGATTGTAATTTTATTGATTGCTCTGCTATCCATGCACATTCTCTAGGTTCCATCCTTCTTTGGTGTTAATAAAGATGGGGTTACAAGCGAACTCATGCACTCCCTTACGAACCACTTTCTCATGAGCTTTGTCACTTACCTATTCAACTCTGCATGCAATTTTGGGCTCATCCTATAAGCCGCTTGATTTGGGAGTGAAGACCCTGGAATTGAAACAAAGCTATGGAATGAGAAATAGCAGAGATAGATTTATCTCATATTATTACGCTTTTGAATACAAAGCACACGTACAATATATATGACTGAAATCTGAACTGACTCCCTAACTAAATCGAGAAGATCCACAAAAGTGGCAGAGAATGATGTGATAAGAGATAATATGATAAGATGACACCTAATCTAGTAACCAAAGTATCCTAACATTCCCCCTTATTACATTATTCTTGCAAATGTGACCTCTGAAAGATTCAAATTTCACTTTTCAAGAGATTTAGTGAGAATGTCGGCTGAACTTGTGCTTGATGGGACGATCTTTGGAGCTGAATTTGATGGTTCAAGACGTGCTCTCGAATGAAATGGCAGGTCAATTTCAATATGCTTTATTCGTTCATGAAAAGACTGGATTACCGCACGACGAGCTTGACACACTCGATTGTCGCATAGAGAATAGGTGACTGTTTTTTCAGAATTCCTAGGTCATCCATAATCGACATATCCATATCACTTCGCACACGCTCCTCGTGTGGCGCGATATTCTGCCTCTGTGGATGAGATAGAAACAACATTCTGCTTCTTGCTTATCCACGAGATTGGTCCAGAATCCGAGATGAAATATGTATCCTGTAGTTGACTTCTACCATCATCAGAGATCCAGGCATGGTCCGAGTCGACATATCCCTGTAGGAAAAATTGATCATTCTTTTTATATTCCAGACCATAATTAGTTGTTCCTCGGACATATCTCAAAACATGCTTTGTTGCATTCCAGTGACATTTCTTTGGCTCTTGCATGAACCTGGAAAGATAGTTGACAGCATAGCAGAGATCTAGTTTGGTGTATGTCAAATAGATGAGCCCTCCAACCAATTGCCTATAGAGAGTAGCATCTACTTGAGGTGAGTCCTGGAATCTTGAAAGTTGCAAGCCTTTTTCCATGGGAGTGGATATAGGTTTACAGTCGGACATTCTATACTTTTCCAGGAGTGTCTTGGCGTACTTTGTCTGGGAGACAAAGATGTGATGCTCCTTTTGCCATATTTCCAAGCCAAGACAGTAATGTAGTAGCCCCAAATCTGTCATGTCGAAGGTTCTTTTAAGATCATTCTTTACAATATCAACTTTGATCTTCTGAACTACCAGTGATCACAAGATCATCTACATAAACAACCAGAATGATAATTTCTTTGCCTACCTTCTTTATATACAAATTTGAATCTGAGGGACTACGAGTGAACCCATGCTGCAAAAGGTGATCATTGATCTTGATATACCATGCCCTGGGAGCTTGTTTCAGTCCGTAAAGAGATTTGATGAGACGACATACCTTTTTAGGCTGATTTTCATCAACAAATCCTTCAGGTTGGGTCATGTATACTTCTTCTTTTAGATCACCATTTAGGAAAGCACTCTTGACATCCATCTGCTGAAGTCTCCATCCTTTCTGTGCTGCAAGTGTGCAAACTACTCTGATGGTCTTCATCTTCGCAGTGGGTGCAAAGGTTTCTTCATAGTCGATGCCTTCTTTCTGAGCATATCCTTTGGCTACAAGTCGTGCTTTATGTTTGTCGATGGATCCATCTGCCTTATATTTTGTCTTGAAGACCCATTTGCAGCCTATGGTTTCTTTCTGTGGCGATCGATAAGTTCCCATGTCGATTTTCATGAGTGAGTCATATTACTTTCCATAGCTTCCTTCCACCGAGTTTGGTGAGTGCTTCATGAACATTATCTGGCTCGAGCTATTCATCAGTGAACTCATGAGTGCAAAGTTTACCTCATTTCTTGTTTGACTCCTTGTTTTGACTCCGGATGATGTATCTGGGAGTTGTTGCAAATTTGAGTCCTTGATAGTTCTTTGTACCCACTTCGGATGAGAACTTGACTGCTTTTGAGAAGAACTATGTCGTTGCCGTGAGGATTGATGTGGAGTCACATTCTGCAGTTCTCCAAGGTCAACAAATAGTTCTCCTGGTAGCATTTCTTTTCTCTGAGTAGTCTCCTCCAGCTCATCATCTGATTCAGAGACTAATCGGTGAGATGTGTTTGGAAGTGAATCTTCTGTTGATACTATTGAGTCAAAGGATGACTCATCACAAACCACATCCCGACTCTCGTATACTTTCTTTGTCTCAGGATCCATGAGACGATACGCCTTCGAGGTAGTACTGTAGCCAAGAAGGATACACGGGAGTGTTTTTGGCTCTACCTTCTTTCTCTTCTGAGCTGGGACATGCATGTATGCTGTGCAACCAAATACTCGCAAATGAGAAATTGATGGCTTTTTACCACTCCATACCTCTTCTGGCGTCTTGTTTTGTAGAATCTTTGTTGGTGCCTGTTGAGAAGATATACAGACCATTTGTCTTTGCTTGACCCAATAGCGTTCTCTCTGGGCTTTTTGATTGATAGCATGCGGTGAGCCATCTCCATCAACATGCGATTGCGGCGCTCAACAATGCCATTTCTTTGGGGTGTGTAGGGAGCGATCGAGTCTTTGCTTAATGCCGTGATGGTTTAGGAAGGCCAAGAACTTCTTTGATGTGAATTCCCCCTCGATCTGAGCGGAGTAGAAGAAGTGGTTGTCAGAACTCTTTGACAACACGATGATAGAAGTTCGAAAGTGTTGAAGAGCCTCACTTTTCCGCTTTAGGAAATATACCCACATCTTGCGAAGAGTGGTCATCCACGAACAACTAGAAGTATTTGTATCCTGTAAAAGCGGCGCAATGGGCCGTTCGGATCGGTATGAACTACCTCCGAGACACTTCTTGGCATGGAAGGTGCTCGCCAAACGGATCTCTATGTTGTTTTCTGCAAGACAACCGGGGCAAATAGGCAAGGAACTGGACAATTTTGGTAGTCCACGGACCATTGCTTTTGAACTCATCAGTGCGATGAACCGACCGACAAGTGTCCATATCTATAATGCCATAAGGCGAGTTGATTCTATTGTTGAAGCGAGATAAAGCTACTTGTAGAAGATGAAACAAGATATCTAAAGCAAATAACTTATCTTTTACAAAGGCTTTAGCAAGAACCATACCTTGTCGGAGATTAAGCATGATTTAATGCCATTTTGAACAAGAAATTCAACCTTAAGGTGATGATTCAAGAGCCGAGTAAGTAGAAGATTGCTAGTCAAGCCGAGAACATATAGTACCTTTGTAAGTGTACATTTTTGTGGCCCCAGAGGAATGGTCACATTCCCTATTCCTTCTGCAATGTACTCTTTGTCATCCGCTATCCGAACTCGATCTCCAGTTGGCTCTTCGTGTAGTGAATCAAATAGCTTCTTGTCACCTACATATATGCTTGCTTGCACCAGAGTCTATCAACCAGACTTTCTTCGTGGGCTGAGAAGTTTGAGAGATGCAGTACAAGATTCTTACTACAATGGGCTCCTTCTTCGATGTCTCCTCATCGATTCATCATCCTCTTGTTGGGTGCAAGATGTCCTTTTTGCTTTCTCCGGTGGGGATGTCGTTTATACTTTTGAAAATCTTCGCACCGGATGTGCTTGTATGGCTTGAAGGCCCTTGTTTGAGCTATTGTGCCAACATAGATGATCGATGTCGTGAGTATTGGTTACTAAATGTGACACCATCTCTTTGAATTTTGATCTTTCTGTTTGGATTGCGCTGGATTTGGCTTCTCTGGGGACCTTTCACGATTCTTACGGCCCACGATTAGGCTTTGAGAACAAGGCTTTGTCCCCGAGACTCTCCATGCGATGAAGTGATAGCTTCTTCTGCTGCAGAAGAAATTCACAAGCTCTTCGAATGTCACTGTTTGTTTAGACACATTGGTGTTGTAACAAACACTTGAAATTGAGAAGGGAGTGCTCTCAAGGTTATTGGGGCGAGTAGTTTATCGTCCTACCGTTTCACCGAGCGCCCAGATAACTCCGATCTCAACTCAGCCACGCGAAGAATTCCTCCACTTTCTTGTCGGACCCCATAGAGAGGGTGTGCGGCTTTGACTTAAGATGAAGAATCTTTGTCGATTTTGGCTTCATAAATGGTTGCCAACTTGTCCCGAGCTTCCTTGGGTTTCTCCGCATTCCCGAACATGCGGTTGCACGTCATCACCGATCTTGAGCATTATCGGCATCAAGGCTTTAGCACTAGCCATGTCATATTTTATTAGTTCATTAGGGGTGTGGGAGCAGGATAGACCACTGTGACAATTTCCCATAATCCTTCAAATGAAGGATTGTCTTCATTTTTTCTTCCCGGGCCACAAAATTATGCCCTTTGAGCAATTAGCGTCGACAAAGAAGTAATTTGGAGTAGACATTGTAATAAAAAAATATTTATTTATTTGAAAAATTATTACAATGTAGACTCACTTTATCGAGAATAGTAGCTTGTAGATGCTTCTCGATATTCGCGTCTTTGTGAGGCAACGACACTTTGCTCTAGGGTGTTCTTCTTCATCGTCCTCATCGTGTCGTATCCGGCTTCTAATTCTTCCCGTACTCGCTTTGCTTGCGGTGGCGTCGAAAAGAAAGTACTCAGAGTCCTTCTCGAACAAGTTTGTCGAATGCAAGATTGCCACAATTTTGAAGCTCGTTCAAAGCAAGGCAAAAGTAGAACCCGTGAGCTCTCGGGAGCTTCTCCACGGTGTTCTCTATTCCATGGCGAGTTGATGTTGTGGCTTTCAGTTTATGGCGACCGTGTTGTTGGCGCTTTGATCGAGTTGTCTACACTCGACATTCGATGTAGTGTAGAAGAGAGCTATTGATAGACTCAAAACTACCTCGCACCAGCGTTTGAAGGTCTCCTCGCACGAAATAAATTCTCTCTCCGGCGAGATATCCACGTCCGACTTGTGGTCTCCAACACGCTCGGGCATCTCCATGGAAGAGTTGTCTTCAATACGCTCAAGTTTCGAACATGGCTCAGCTGGCCGTGAGTTCGATGTAAATGATTTGAGTATCGCAGAATCCAACCGGGATTCTGATTACATTCGATCACTGGGAGAACAGAATCCTGATGTTTCGGCTTTTGATGGCTGCTCAAAGCTCTCCACGCGGCAGAAAGAATGTTCTTTCACTACGCATCTAGTCGAAGTGGAAATTTGTGCTCCACCCGCTGGATCTGGGCCTCCGACACTCCCTTCTCTTCTACGCCACCAGCAAGAATGTTTCCTCACGCAGCACACTATTCCACGTAGTAGCAAGATTCTCCATGTGAATTTTAGCGCTGGGATATACCGTTTTGCTGGAGGAGGCGGATAAGAAGAAAGTTGTTGTGTTTTTGGCACACAGACTGGAACAGTCGAGCGCTTTGCTCAGAAAATTGCAGTGGAAGGCAATGTACTAGACCAAAACCTGTCCAACGCCTCCCAGATCTCTGCCACGCAGATGCTAAGACTGGCATATCTCTTTTCTACTACTTGGCAGAGGCTGCGCAGGATCCTTCTAACAAGTCTTTGATTCTCTGGCTTAATGGAGTGATCGATCCGTGCTCTGATACCAAACTGAAACAAAGCTATGGAATGAGAAATAGCAGAGATAGATTTATCTCATATTATTCTGCCAAATACAAAGCACACGTACAATATATATATGACTGAAATCTGAACTGACTCCCTAACTAAACTGAGAAGATCCACAAAAGTGGCAGAAATGATGTGATAAGAGATAATATGATAAGATGACACAAATCTAGTAACCAACGTATCCTATGGAGGAATCAAATCAATATGGTGTTGAATATCTCTCACAAACAATCCTTTGGTAGCTCATCAAGAATAACATTAGAAAATTCTTCTATTAATTTTACTTTGCTTCTACTTGGTATTTGCTTAATACTGGAAGGTTCATCCTTATTTACGACTAGTGCATGAAAATAACTAAACATTGTCTTTGCCTCCTTCACAAATTCCTTTGCCGAGAAAGCATATTTTCGCCTTCCCCTCTTCCTTAAGAGGTAGGAAAACTATTTTTGTGCCATCCTTCACGAAAGTATAAGTATTCATTCCCCTATCATGAATAACTTTTCTATCAAATTGCCATGGTCTTCCTAATAGCATATGACATGTATCCATAGGAATAACATCACACCAAATCTCATCCTTGTGATTGTTCTAATAGAAACACTTATTAAACATCTCTTATCAAATCGATGACTTTATTACCCTTCTTAAATCATGGAATAGGGTTAGGGTTAAGATTCTTCACACAATACAGTCTGAGACCCAATTTCTCAACCATGTCATTTGAAACCATGTTCTCACAACTACCTCCATCAATAATAACATTACATACCTTTCCTCCTACCTAAGTGCATTTTGTTAAGAAAATATTTGTATGCGTAAAATATGCATCCCCCTTGATATCCTTTCTTGGAGCAATCATCGTACTCTTGATCATAAGATTTTCTCCAACATCTAGGTTGAATTTCTAGGCCTTGTTCGTCTTCTACTTGTTCAAATGAACAAGATTTACTCTTGGAGCATCTAATTTGCCTCTTGTCATGGGTATAAGAATGTTGGCATTAAAAATCTTGATTCCCCTATTCACCACAAATGGTCATCTTGGAGCCTCCCATCCTCTATCGCGAGCATATCCTCTCTTGCCTCTTTGTTGATTATGGAGTTCTTGTCTCATATCTTCTTTCTTTTCCACTCCATGAGGTAATTCTCCCCTACCTTGGTTGAAACTAAATCGTCCTCCGAAAGGAAGATGAGGCCCCCCTATTCATTCCATGATCTCCTAAAACTTTGATGACTTTTTTTTTCCTCGGCCTTTAAGGCTAATTGATAGGCATCCTCCATGCTCTTAATCATGTGCATACTTATCTCATCTTGAATATAAAATTTTAATCCATTTACATACCTTGCAGCCATTTTTTCCTCGGTTTATTCATGCTCTACACGAATGGACAACTTGTAAAACTCATCTGTGTATACTTGTCTTTGTTTGTAAGTTATGTTAGAGATTCTAAAACCTCTTGTAAAAGGGTTTGTGCATAATCCACGAGGATATATTTATCTTTCACTTCTTCTCCATCTTACTCCACGTCCTAATTCTTTCTTTCCCCTTTCTTGACCGCTCTTTATGTGGGTGATCCCACCATAACATAGCATGACCTTTCAATTTTGTGCATCTAAATTTTACCTTCTTTTCTTCCTGACATATTCTTCTACTCAAAAAAAAATAATTCCCCATGCTAGTCAACCGACCTATCAACTCCTCGATTTTAGACTACCTCCATACTCAAAACATCAAATTTTATCCCATCATTCTTTCCTTCTAATGCTTGAAGCATGTTTTCTTCAAAAGCTAAGGGTGGAGCTTGTGTTTCCTCCTCTTCACAAACATCTTCTTCATTTGTGTCATCTTCACCTTGATTTCCTCTCAAGGTTATCATTACCAAAGTTCAACAAATTTCCTCTATAGATCTTACATATTTCTATTCATCTAAGAAATACCGCCTCCTCTTCCTCTTCTTGCCATTTTTTTAAAGACTTGAATCGGCTTATGACACCGAGATAATGTAGCCAAATTCTAAACA
This sequence comes from Taxus wallichiana var. yunnanensis, assembly GCA_018340775.1. Classification (NCBI taxonomy): domain Eukaryota; kingdom Viridiplantae; phylum Streptophyta; class Pinopsida; order Cupressales; family Taxaceae; genus Taxus; species Taxus wallichiana. Next base: position 842,480,861 of record CM031240.1, read on the forward strand.
AACTCAATATCTGAGCAAATAATATGAACTCCAAAAAAAGATCTCCTTCTTCATTATTGAATCATGAATTCAATGTTTTCTAAAGAGGAAAACAACAATCAACTCGAGTTGTTAAGAAAACTCTAACTAACTTTGACTAAATTTACTCTAAGTGGTGGAAATTACTATTTTTAGCGAGTTTACTAGAATATGCTATTCTTAGTAAGTTCACATGTTTATTAAATACGGAAAAAAATTGCCACACATCTTCTACATTCCTAAATTAGAGGAATTTCTAACTTTCCAACTCATAATGCAACTAATAGACTAAAATTAACTAATGCCCTAAAATAGGAAAAAACTGAACTACAACTTAAATCCTAATTTTTGGTCTCAAGATGGTGCATTTCGGGCCAGAAAATGTGTCAAAACTTGATCCAATCGGTAGGGTGGGTTGACCGATGCATTCGTCTCATTAAAACATGTGGTTTTAAAAAATGTAGACTCAAACAGACACTCGATGCTCAAGTTATGACCTTGTCAAGTTCCTGCTCATTTTGGTGCATCAGAGATACCCTATGCTTTTCTGTGAAAGTTGATGATAAAACCTCCCACCAAACACATACTACTTATGCTAGAATTTTGGTAGATATTGACACCTCTCAAGCCCTCCCAAAAATTCACCTACAAATAGGTGATAAGAAGTGGGTACAAAGGATAGACCGAGGATTAGCTTTCAAATGTCAAAAATGTTTCCAAAAAGGCATCTTTCAGATGAATGTGAACATTCCAAGAGAAATGAAAAGCTGCGTGGTGGAAATGGTGGAAGGATTCTCGGCCAAATCATTTGGCATGCTAACATCCATTCACAATCCGATTGTGGAACCCACAAAACCGACTTGCTCATCATGGAAGATCTTTTGAACACTAAAGCGAATAAACCTCAAGAATCCTCTCCTCAGGGTGTTGATTTAGTGATAGATTGTGATTCGACTACTAAGGGTCACATCCCTATCAAGTCATTTGAATTTGTTCTTCCAATCTAATGGAAGATGGAAACAAGGAATGGAAGGTAGTGGATTGGAAAAGAAAGGCACTTTGTAGTGCCCACTTCCCTTCAACACCTTTTCCTTTGATTTTGATACTGTCGACTACACTTATGGATATATTATAGCTTTTGATTTAACATGATAGTAAATGTTGGAGAAAGCTGGATCATTATTGATTTGATTCATATATGATGCATGTGGACCATTAGAGACATTTTATATTGATGTTGATATACATTGACATGGTTATTTATATATATTTTTGACATGTGATATATTTCGTCATATTGAGTAGACCTTTGATAATTGGATTAATGTTGTGATCATTTTGGCATGGATGAAATGTGGAATAGAAATGTTGCTAGAAATTGTAAATGATATAGTATTTGCCTAGATGATATTGATTCGTATATAGATGATTTTGGATTTATATTGTATATTTTATCATAGATATTTTTAATGTGGCCATGAAGAATTATTTATGTGTTTTGTAGGTAAAATTATTCACAACAAACATCGGGGGATTGGAGACCAACCACATTGGAATTCTAGATGAATTCAACTAGGGTCACCATGGCAACATGTAATTGTGTGTGTTTGAATTAGTTGGTTAGGGGAAAATTGTGTGACCAAGGGGTCATGTGTTGTCTTTTATTATTAGTTCCCTTTTTATTAATGTTAGTATGTGTTCTTTTAGTAATGTAATTTACTTGTTTTAATTATTTAGATTTTGATGTATGTTTTACCCCTTTATTATTAATGGGTGGTAGTGTCTTATTAAGCTAATTTAACCTTGTCCTAAAATAATTAAAGATGTGACCAAAAGGAGTTCATTTATTAGACTTGATTTGCTCTTAGATTTTGTGTTGTGTGTTGAATGCTTAAGATCTTGAGTGTTGTACACTCTACCCTTCATGGGAAACTCGAATTTGGCCTTAGAGGACAAATTTGGAAGCTTGTGGGACAAGTCAAACTTGTCCCACACCTCTTAAATGGCTATGCCAACCCTACCTAAGAGTTGGGGGTCAAAATTAGACCTATTAGGTGTTTTGGGAAGGATAAAAAGTAAAATGTTTATTACACTTTCTTTAAAAAAATTAATTTTGTTCTTAGCGGGTGTGGGATTAGATGATGTGTGTAAATAAATTGTTATTCCTTAACCACTTATTAATGGTGCTTTGGAATATGATGTTTAATGTAGCCAAATTCTAACCAAACATGATTTCTGCCAAATAATATGAACTCTAAAGAAAATAGATTTTCTTCTTCATTATTGAATAATGAATTACAATGTTTACTAAATAGGAAAACAACTCCCAACTCGAGTTACCAAGTAAACTCTAACTAACTCTAACTAAATCTACTCTAGGTGGCGGAAATTACTATTTTTAGCATTTTACTAGAACCCTGCTTATTCTTAGTAAGTCCGCATGCTTATTCATATGGGCACGGACATTTGCCACGCATCTTCTACATTCCTAAATTAAAGGAATTGCCAACTTTCTAACTCATAATGCAATTATTAGTTTGAAATTAACTAATGCCCAAAAATAGGAAAACCTGAACTACAACTTAAATCCTAATTTTTGGCCTCAAGATGGCGGATTTAGGGCCCGAAAACATGTCAAAACTTTCCCCCAATCATTAAGGCAGGTTGTTGTTGCGTTCGTCTCATCGAAACACGTGGTTTAAAAACAATCGGGACGCAAACGAACACACAAGCTCAAGTTATGACCTGTCAAGTCTCATTATTTGATTCTAGCGCATCAATGTTGACTAAAGGTGATGTGGAGTGGAGAGGAAATGCGGTGGCATCCTACTTGGAGCCACATCACCCTCCTCTATTCTTTTTCTATTTATTGAAGTTCTTTTTCTTGTTTGGGGGTTACTTCATTATTTTTGTGCTCTTGTATTTTGGAGAGTTAGAGAATTTTTGGGAGAGCTTGTGGATTGTGAGAGCTTGTGGATACTTTTTTGGTTTTGAGGAGTTTGGATACTTACTCTTGGAACAATCTCTACTATGGAAAGGTAGGAGCTTTCCCTTGTGTATGTTATTCTTTATTTTGTGTTTATATGCTTGTGTTGAGTATTATTTTCTTTGGAATGCTTGTTGGGTGTGGGTAGATTGCCTAAGTTTTGGAGTAGGAGGAGACTATGGGGAGATTTCATGTAGGGAGGCATAAGAGTTTACCCTTTTGTTGGAGGGATTTTGGGTTGGATGCACTGACACCTTTTGAATGAATGGTTGCATTCCTTTCTTGTTTCTTTTATGAGGAGGTATAAGGGGTACTTGAGGGAGGCATAAGAGTATGTAGGGGATTTGAGATATGCATTGGAGGCTTTAAGGTGGGCATCCATTCCCATTAGGAGGCATAAGTGGCCTCCCCATAGGTCTTGCTCCTTTGGCTTTCATTTTAAGCCTTGTTTTGTTGTTGATTTTGAATGTAGTTGAAATGTTTGTGAAATATATGTTTGTGTTGTGGAAGCTTGTTGTTGCCATGTGTTGGAATTATCTCCCATTGTAATGTGGTTGGGGCTCAGGGGCCAATGGAGATGATGGATTCTCCTCTTCATTAGATGTCTTGGTTGAGTGGAAAGTGTTGCCTCTCCCCCATTTTGTTGTGAATCAAACAAATCTTGGAAGAGCTATCTTGTTGGAGTTGGGAAGCTTGAAGTTTTTGGTGGAGTCCCTAAGAAGATCTTTCTTGTAATAAAATTCCCTTGGTATTATTCCCACTTAGAGTGGAAGAACTTGTAACATTGTATTCTATTATTAGCTTGCATTATTGTATGATTTTCCCACTTCAAGTGGAGGACATTGTATTGATCTTGTGAAGAAAATTTGTATTCAAATATTTGTTATTAAAATTGTATTCTCCTCTTCATTGGATGTCTTGGTTGGGTGGAGAGTATTATCTCTCCCTCCATTTTGTTGTGAATCAAAAAAATCTTGGAATAGCCATCTTGTTGGAGTTTGGAATCTTGGAGCTTTTGGTGGAGTCCCTAAGAAGATATTTCTTGTAATAAAATTCCTTTGTATTATTCCCACTTAGAGTGGAAGAACTTGTAACATTGTATTATATTATTAGCTTCCATTATTATATGATTTTCCCACTTCAAGTGGAGGACATTGTATTGATCTTGTGAAGAAAAAAGTTACATTCAAATATTTGTTATTAAAATTGTATTGTATGTGGAAATAAACAAATAAGAAAAGAAAGAAGAAAGATTTGTATTGTAGAGTTAGTTTTACAAAAAAAAAGAAAAAGTAATTCTCTTTATTTGAAATCTTGGTTGTATTGTGAGAAAAATAGTTCTTTGTGTTGAAAGAAATGAGCTATTTTCAATGGAAAAGAAAGCCTTACTTTCATTTGTAAAATTGTAATGTTGTAAACGAGAAAGTAGAAAAGTGATAATATGTTAAAAGTATGCATAGTAAATTTGAATGTAAAAGTTGTTGTAGTTGTTTTAGATATTTGAGTTGTAGTGAAAATGGAAGAGACAAAAAATTTGAAATAGGAATTGTTGCATTTTGTATTAGAAATTAACAATGTGAAATTAGATATATATTCCTTAATTTTGCTCTTGGAATCTAAAGAAAATTAGTTGAATAAAATGGAATAGATCTTGTAGTTGTTATTGTCACTATTGGATTTCTAAATGTTTTAAATGAGTAATTTTAATTAAGAAATGAACTAATGAAATGAAATTCCAAAACTGGAAACCTTAAGAGCATAAAATTCAAGTTCGAATGTATTTTAGGACCTTGTAGTAAAATTTGGTTTTGGGAAAATCTCGGCATAAAGGTTCTGTTTTTACGAACAGGACTACCACTCTAAGCGAGGCGGCGGTCCCGTGCTTGTCACTCAGGCTAAGGTGGCGGTCTCAAAACCACCACTCTATAGGGCGGAGGTCCGTGGTTTGTCATCTAGGCAAGCAGTCGATTCCAAGATCATCTGGTCTGCTCTAGGAAATGGTTCTGTCACTTATGGTAGAATGCCTCGGATCCGCACCTGTGCGTAAAATTTAACTAGTTTGTACCAATTTCTAAGTTGTAAAATTTAACCTATAATCACCAGCAAGCAAACAATGAGTAATCCCATGGATTGAGCAATAAAAACATACAATTGGTGAATTAAAATCATTCCTTTTATTTATAACAATGGGGGTAGGGTTTCCCAAATAGAAAACCCCAAATACACTTAGTATGGAAACAAAACCAGATTGGTAGAGGAAACCCCTCCCAATCCTTGAATAGAAGTAATAACAACAATAAAACTTTAATCTAAGCTAATCTAAACTAGATCTTCTTGTAGAATCCTCCATGGCTCTTCCTCTTTTGCTCCCATGGCTTCCTCCTCTCCAACCTACAAATTTTAACAAAATAAAATAGACCAAATGAGGAGAATGGAACAAAGAAAAAGGTTTAATAGAAATTCATAAGGAAATTTAGGGCTAGTTTGGAACCCTAGGATCTAGTGGCCAAGATTGATTTGATCTAAGGGTGGAGAATTCACCCTAATTTTGTTAGGTAGAAATGTATTTTAAATGTTTAATTTAAAATCCTTAAGGGTATGTGTAATTGGGGAATGGGGCCATTTAAATTTCCTTAGAGTGCTAATCCTTTGTTAGTTCTTAGCAAGCCTTGGGAAGTCACAAAGGACTCTAAATTAATAAGATAATGAATTTAATAAATTAACATAAGGTTAACCTTCTAAGGATTGAACATTAGCTAAAGAGAAGAAAATATTTAAGTAAATTAATCCTTGGTACCTTCCTAATGAATAATTGGTTAATGGACCTTTGAGATAAATTTGAAAATATGTTAACCTTTTAACTAGACCTGGTTCTTCAATCATAAAGTTGAGTTTAGTAGTGTAAGTTAATTTAATGAACCCTAAGGGGTCAAGCACCCTTGTAACATGTAACGCCTACAAAAACAACGTTCTAAGAACTCGCTTCAACCAAACACTTAACCCGAAAATGTGACTAATTTTTTTTTTTTGTGTTTAAAGAGGAAAGTTACGGTGCAAGAATGATGCAAGGGTGCTTTACCTTTACGGTTTGTTAACTTACTTACATTACTTAACTTATATTGAAGATTGAGCAACCAAGTCTAGTTATTAGGTACATATTCACAAAACTTGTAGGGTACATTAATCAACAGTCCTAAGGAAGGTAACATGGTTTAATTCATTTAAATAAGTGTTTTCTACTCTTTCCATTAAGCTCAATTCTAATAAGGTTAACCTTATACTCAACTATTAAATTCATTTCTTTAATAATTTAAAGAACCCTTTTAATACAATCCTACACAACTAAGGTCCTAAGGACACCACACCACTAGGTAATTAAAAGACCCCACTCACCCATCTACACATACCCTTAAGGTTTGAAAATAAATATTTAAAATTACATTATTCTTTTTTAAAAATAGGTCAATTCTCCACCCTTAGATCAAAACCATCTTTAGCCACGGATCCTAGGGTTCCCAACTTAGCCCTAAAATCCTTATAAAATTCTATTAAAACCTTTTCTTATTCTAACTTTCTCATTTAATTCAATTTCTTTTGTTAAATTTGTAGGTTGGAGAGAAAGAAGCCATGAAAGCAAAAGAGAAGAAACCATGGAGGATTCTTGAAGATTTAGTTTAGATTTAATTTAGTTAGCATTTTATTTATGTAATTTCTTTCTTTCAAGGATTGGAAGGAGTTTCCTCCTCGATCTAGTTTTTATTTCAAGATTTTAGTGTATTGAGTTTTAAATTTGGAGAAAAACCCTACCCCTTTTGATATAAATGAAGAAATGCTTTTAGATTCACCATTTGAGAGTTTTGATGTCACACCCTATGTATTCGTCTTTATTTACTTTTTGGAAGCATTATATATATATATATATATATTTACACATAGGAATTAAACAAAATGGTTACATTTTACACACAAAGTAGCGCGGATCCGCGAATTCTCATCATAAGTGACAGGACTCACTACCATCAGGTGGGTGATAAACACATGACCACCACCTGGGCATGCAGACGGGGCGATGCTGTTTGAAAAATAGAACCTTAAAGCCGAGATTTTTACAAAAACTTAAAGTTGCTAAAGGGTGTAAAAATGCATCCTTGATTTGTTTTTATTTATTTCAAGTTCCAGATTTGATATTTATTGCTCATTTATTCATTTCTTAGCTAAATCTATTCATTTTAAAGTGTTTTCTTTTCTATTAAACTTCATCTACTTACAAGAATAATTTCCATTGTTTAACTAAGTCTTTCTTTTCATTACAAGGCAAAAAGGAATATAAATCTATTTTTGATATAAAATCAACTTTCCTAGTGCAATAGAATCTAGCTTATTTTCTCTTTCATTTTACTACAATGTTCATTCATTCAAAATAACCATATTAACTTATTTTCTATAAAAGATATTTTGCAACAAAACAACTTATAACAATCTCTACATTTTCTTCTTCCTCATATTTACAAACAATAACTACTTAATGCAAATATACTTTCTTTTCCATTGTAAAATAGATCAACCTTTCAATACATCCAAGACTTCAACAATGTGAATTTACTTTCTTTTACTACTTGCAAACTATCTTTACAATACATTATTTCTTCTTTCTTTTCCCATGCAATGCAATATCAATAACAACAATAGGATAACAACTTTCTTTGACAATGCCATTACAAATTTCCTCCACTTGAAGTGGGGTAAACATACCAAAATGTACACAAGGAAAGAACCATATTATTACAATTCCTTCCACTCTAAGTGGGTAAAATAAAAAGGTAGTTTTCACATGGTCACCAACAAGACTCCAAGCTCCAAGCACCAACAAAATAGCTCCTCCAATAGTTTGCTTGATTCACAACAAAATAAGGGGAGAGGCAACACTCTCCTCCCAACCAAGATACCCAATGGAGAAGAGAAGCCATCCTCTCCATTGGCCCCCGAGCCCCAACCACATTACAATGGGAGAAAACTCAACTCATGGCAACTACTAGCTTCCACACAACTTAACATAAAATTTCACATTCATTCCATATTCATTCAAAACACAATCAACAACTCAACAAGAGGAAAACAATCAAAACAACAAAGTCACAAGGCTTATCAAGAAAGCCAAAAGAGTAAGACCTATGTGGAGGCCACTTATGCCTCCCGATAGAAATGGATGCCACCTAAAAGCCTCCAATGCAAAACACAATTTCCTCCAACAACTCTTATGCCTCCCTCAAGTACCCATTATACCTTCATCCATTCTTATGCCTCCCTCAGGTACCCATTATACCTTCATCCACTCTTATGCCTCCCTCGCTCTTATGGCTCCTCATAATAAGAACAAGAAGAAAATGCAAGCATTTCTCATACTAGGTGAGCACCCAACCCAAACTCCCTCCTCAAGAAAATGATCTCTTATGTCTCCCTTAAAGAAAAATCCCCATAGTCTCCTCCCACTCCCAACTTAAGCATTATACCCATACCCAACAAGCATTTCAAAGAAACAACATTGGACACAACATATACACACATACATGTAACAATAACATAATATAAACAAAGGTGAAGCTCCTACCTTTCCATGGTAGAGCTTGTTCCAAGTATGAAGTTCCAAACTCCTCCAAAGATCAAGCAAGCATCCACAAGCTCCAAAAATCAACAAGTATCCACAAGCTCCAAAGAAAATCCACAAACTCCCTCAAAAATCCTCCACTCTCCAAAAATACAAGAGACTAAAAATGAACATCTAACCCCAAAACAAGCAACAAGAATTCAATAAATAGAGAAAAAAGGAGGAGGTGATGTGGTTCCAAGTAGGATGCCACCTCATTTCCTCTCCACTCCACATCATTTGGTCAACCTCATATTCCAATGCACAATTAGTGAGTGGTTGGACCTTACACACTCCACCTACACCCACTCCCCCAAAGGACAATTAAATTTTTCCAAGAAAGTGCAATTAACATTTTACCTTTTTATCCCTCAAAACACTTAAAGAGCCTAAATTTGACCTTTCACCCATAGGTAGGGTTGGCATGGGCTTTAAGAGGTGTGGGACAAGTTTGACTTGTCCCACAAGCTTCAAATTTGGCCTCTAAGGTCAAATTCGAGTTTCCCATGTGGGGTAGAGTGTGCTACACTCTCAAACTCAAACACACATCACTCAACACAAAATCTAAAGTAAATCAAGCCTAATAAATGAACTCCTTTTTGGTCGCATCTTTTAATTAGTTCAAAACAAATTCAAATTAATTTAATTAAGACACTACTGACCCATGAATAAAAAAGTGTAAACACAATTCCAAGAATCTAAATAATAAACCAAATAAAATTCACTACTAAAAGAAAACACATACTTGACATAATAGAAAGAAAAATTAAACCAAAACAACAACACATGACCCTAGGTCACAATTTTCCCCTAACCAAATAATTCTAACACACACACAATTACATGTTGCCACAGGTGACCCTAGTTAGATTCTTTTCAAATTCCGATGTGATTTATCTCCACTCCCCCGATATTGTTGTGAATATAATATACTGCGAGCAGAGAATACCTCCTTCGGCCTCGTGGCGTATTAAAACATTCATGCCAAATATACAATATAATATAAAATCAACTATACATGAATTACTATCATCTATGCAAATACAATATCACTTACAATTTCTAAGCGTTTCTATTCCACATTTCATTTATGTCAAAACGATAATCACATTAATCTAATTATCAAGATCTACCCAATATGACTAAATATATCACATGTCGAATTAAAGATAAATAACCATGTCAAAAGTATACCAATATCATCATCAAATGTCTCTAATAGACCATATGCATCATATAAGGATCAAATCAATCACAATTCGATTAATACATGATATCTACTAGCATGCTAAATCAAAGAAGCTCTAATAAATCTATAAGTGAAATAATCACTATCGAAAACAACAAATCAAAATGGTGTCGAAGGGAAGTGGGCACTACATAACATTCTTATAACTTCAAAAAAAAAATAGCCCTTGCAATTTTCGGGTTAAGCAATAGAGTGTAGCATGTTCTTAGAACGTCGTTATTACGAAGCATTATAGGCACTAAATCTAAACATTTCATTGCCTCGACAGGGCATGAACCTTGCCTGTTGAATGCTCTCATTGCTACATTCGGGACTATAAGCCTATTGTGCTCTACTAAATAGCTAATATGCCATAAAGTTGTTGTCTCTAGTTGTTGTCTAGGTGTAGGTTTGTTGGTTTTAAGTTTTATTCATGGCAAAATACTTTTTGTTGTTGGTGATATGTTTTATCTCGATTGATGATATATTTAGACTTTTGAGTCCTCTTGTACAAAGATATAGTCCCTTTGAAAAAACTATTTTCTAATAATAAATATACATTATATATAAAACATGTATTTTCCTATATTTACCAATGCACATATAATATGAATGTAATTATGGTAGTATTTTCCTATATTTACAATTACTCATAATATGAATGTATAATATATATATATATATATACAATTTATTTTATATGTATATATACATAAATACATTTATTTTCATGTTTATGTACATATTATTTACAAATAATAAGTATTATATATACATTGATGTGTAAATATATTAGATAGATTATTTAATATACATGTCTTACATGTATATACATATACCATATTTCATCAATTATACTATACCTGCATTTCATATTAAATAATATATATGTATACATATGGCATATATAATATCATTTATATTTTTATTTATATTATATTATTTATATATATATATATATATATATATATATATATATAAGTTATGTATAAATTGATATCTAAATATACTACATGTTATATTATATACAAATAGTGCATGTATATACCTATACTACATTAACTATAATACACTATATAAAACTTATATATTTATCTTAGTATATATATTTTATTTATACATAAATAAAATTATGGGTAATATATAATAAATTTTCAATACATAATATAAGTTTAAATTTATAAAATATATCAATTTAAAATATACATTTTATTCATCAAAGAAAATTGAAGTATCTAATATATTTTAATTTCACATAAAATAGATATGTTTGATATATATAATATAGTATTATTGACATATACAATATGCGGCATGTATGTATACATATAACATACTTATCATGTATTAAGGTTTATTATTTATATAAATAAATACCTACATTTCACATTATATAATATATATGTATACATATGACATATATAATATCAATTATATTTTATATTTATTTTATTAAAACATATAAATATATATATACATCTAAAAGTTATGTATAAATTGATATCTAAATATACTACATAGATTATATTATATACAAATAGTGCATGTATATACCTATATTACATTAACTATAATACACTCTATGTAACTTATATATTTTATAACTTGGTATATATATTTTATTTTATACATAAATAAAATTATGGGTAATATATAATAAATTTTCAGTACATAAAAAGTTTAAATTTATAGAATATATCAATTTGAAATATACATTTTATTCATCAAAGAAAAGTGAAATATCTAACATAATTTAATTTCACATAAAATAGATATGTTTGATATATTTAATATAATATTATTCACATATACAATATGCGGCATGTATGTATACATATAACATACTTACCATGTATTAAGGTTTATTATTTATATAAATAAATATGTAGTCAACATATTACTTATTACATAGAATATAATTTACATCAATTTAATATTTAGAATATATTTGTGTAATATAACTTAATTTACATATGCTACATTGAACATCATCATAATTATATATTTAAATACAATACATATATATCTACATACATACATTATATTATATGCACTAGTACAAGAATATAGGTATATTACATTAATTAAATTTCATCAATTACAAAACATTTCTTACTTATACAAGTACATATATTTTATAATATCTGATGTTCACATATCTACACATAATTTATAATATATTATCTATATATGTACATTTATATGTCATATAATTTATATATATATAATTCCAAATATAAGATAAAATTTATAATAAATAACATTAACATTTATAACTATAAATATTAAATAAATATTAATATATAGAATCTATCAATTTTAAATATACACTTTATTTATTAAGATATTTTGAAGCATATAATGTATATACATGCATATATCCATATATACTTCCTCTTATATAATCTAATTTATAGTAATATAATTTTATATATATATAATGATCAAGTGGATCTAGCCTCTTCCAGACACAAGGAGGAAACAAAAACAACAAAGCTCAGTAAAAACTTTAACTAGAGACCCCTTCTATGGGATCTTAAAATCTTTTTAAAGGCTTCATTTACATTTTTCCCTTTCTTCTTTTGACTCAGAGTACGGATCTTCATTTTCATTATTACGAACCGGAATGATGATTTGAAAGTACTCCTACACAACAACATGGTGCTCGATTGAAAATAGAGCGGCGTGTTTCCATCAAGTGAAATAGAGTACGTGTGTTTCCATCAGTGAAATAGGAGGAGGAGCGGGCTTCTCATTCCTATAGAGATCTCCCCACCCATACCCCCTCTCTATAGATCTATATGGGCCCGGGGTGGGCGGGCGCCTATAGAGATCTATAGGGGTCCCGATAGGGCGTTGGCCTATAGTCTCATTCAGGGCCCCATATAGAGAATTCTAGATAGGGGGTGGGTGCCGAGCGCAGAAATGACCCGCTGGTCGAGCCACATCATCTATATACGTGATATGACTGATCACTCATATCACGTATATAGATGATGTAGCTCGACCCCCCGATGGCGGCTCCCATAGAGAGGGGGGGCCCCATCTAGAATCGGAGGGGGTCGAGGAAGCCGAGCCCTATATATCTCACTCGTCCGGTCCGACCCCTATCTAGATATGGGGCCCATATCTAGATGGGGGCCCGCCCCTATATCTATATTTGGGCCTCCCCCGCCCCCCTCTCTCTCTCTATATATGGACTGGATAGTTGCCCTCGACCCCATCTAGATATTCTCTATAGGGGCCCCCCTTTCTATTAGAGTTATAGGGCCCCCCCCTATATAGATATGGGAGCCGAGCCCTCTCTCGCCCATAGAGAGAGAGGGGGGGGAGCCGAGATATAGAGAGAGGGGGGGGGCACCATCATGCATCATCTATTCATATATATACGTGATACGACGTGATAGTGATATTGGATACGAGTGATTCATGCTAAATGGAGAAGTGGGCTATTCTATTGAGTTTGAGTCGCTTTCACAGTCAGCGGACCAGCGATGGATGAGATTCCAACGGAGGTTACCGAGTGAGATCAGGTCGCTCCAACCCGGGGCCGATCCAACGCTCGACCCACTAATATAGATATGATCTATATGGGCCGCTCCAACCGGGCGACCCGACTTGATCTCCGAGCAACCTTGATCTCAGAAAGTCGCCATTCACTGACTATGAGAGTGACTATAGTCGGATAGGCAACAACTCATAACTCACCGAAACATTGACGCCGATGCCCCCGGCGTTCAGTTGATTTCTCTCGAGCTCGCACTCGCAAATATCTCCTCTCCCAACTCTCTATAGCATGGTTCCGGTCGGGGCGACCTTTCCGCCTTTTCACAGTGGGCACCGCCTCTTCATCGCCGTGCCGTCCAGTCCTCTCCCTCGCCATATAGTCTCATTCAGGCCCCCCTCTCCCCTCTCTCTATATCTCTCTCATCTTATCGAGAAGATTTGATTTAAAAGCCACTTCCACTGAATAGAAAACGAACGGGAATCTGTTTTCTCGTTTCCGAATCTCCCACCCCCACCATTATAGGCTTAGGCTTAGGCTAGGCAGGGGCAGGCTAGACCGGATATGGTTGGTTTCCCTGAGCGGCTATAGATCCTAGTTCAATCCTTAAGAATGATTAGGAATGGGTAGGCCTCAGATATTTCTTTCTAGACGAGGTAGTTGAACGAGGTTTAGTGAACGTGCGTAACCAATCAAGAGAAAGAGGCAGTGGGCGGGCCCGCGCAAAGCTAAATGAAGTGGGCGTGAGATAGTGATGTTTCCCTTATTGTTTCCCAACCAACCCTATCTGCTCTGCCCCAGTCGCTTGCTTTCCTCATTCGTCAATTCTGCGGGACAACGAAGCAAACGCTCTGAACGAAACCTCGGTAATCGGACCCGGTCGAAGGATCTCCCATGTATTTACATAGTCGGCTACCGCCATCAAAACCCTCTAGCTTCGGTAGTATTCGTCGCACCCGGCTCTACTGTGCCATTTCTCCATCCCCCAACCTCTCCTGTTTGATCGGTGCTGCATACATCTCCCAGAACGGGACCACCATACGAGTGTGAGTTCAAGTTCCCGTTTCAAACATGAATTCGAATGAATATTGAGATGAGGCGAGATGGCGAGCGAGATGTATAGTATAGGAAGTGGGAGCGAGATGGGTAAGTATATCTGAGAACAGAACAACACCGCTGAAAGAATGTGACTGAAATAAAGAAAGGCGCCACGCCCCGGGAGTCCATTTCTCCTTTCCGCCCGTGTTCTATACTATGATTCTCCACCCCCAGCCCAGATGCAAACGTAGCGGCTTCATTCAATACCCAACCTTCGATACCCCGGACGCAGGCATTCAATTTCGTATGAATAGGGTGTGCAATGTTTCTGTCCGCCCCATACGAATGAATAGGGTGGGTGGGATGAATATGGCCCAGATATGGAGAGAGGGCCAGATATGGAGAGAGGGCGTGGGCTTACTATGAAACTATGAATGGTGGGCCCACAGAATTGCTGAATCTTCCAACAATCCAATCCATTATTAGACTGGACTGAGACTGGACTGACTAGACGAATGGGAAGAATGGGCCGAGGAAGCGGTTGGTAATTAAAGTACCCTATCCATTATGGCTCTGCCTCCCCATCTTCTGTTTCATGAACCATCGATTCACGGGGCCCCCTTTCTCGTGAAATCCATAGCTGGGCGGGTCCAGCAGCCCCGTTAGTTAAAACCAACACCCCGCCCCGAGCCACCTGGGCCATTATCTCAATTGGATCGGGGGGCCGGGCCCACAATTCTGAGCTCCCATGGTGAATTCCAAGTCATCTGCCGCCCTTCCAACAAAGGCTACCAGTTCTGCGCGGGCGGGTATCGATTAACCGGCATAGGCGTACAACGGAAAATACCAGCTAACGGGCCGGGCCTTATCTATATATGGGCTGCCGAAGAGGGGAATAAAGTCCCCTCCCCTTGAATCATAGAAGTTGGGAGCGCCATCCTAGATTTTCCTTTTATGGCGATCGATTTCGCGCTCTCTGCGGTTGGGCATCTGATTCGCCCTCGCCCTATCTGTGTGGCCCGGGCGAAAGACCATGAGGACTATGGGTAGAGTAGGAGTAGATAGAAATTATAGCATAGCATAGCATAGCATAGCAACGCCCATTCTAGGTGCTTAGCAGACGTAGCGAACCCGGATTGCATTATTGACTTGACAAGAAATAGAGTTCAGTTCCTAACCGCCCAGAACAACTCGAGTCCTACGCCCCGATTCGATCGGCCAGATCTCCCATTCGTTTACTCGCCAACCCGGGCCCCGGGACGCCGTTCACGCTACACGGGTGGGCGCTATTGTCGCCATAGCGGAGAACTTCTCTTCCTTCTCGGCCGCCGGATCCATTCGGCCTCCCATCTCTGCCCAAATCCGGTGTATGCTATGCCATAGCTGGTGAGCAGCCCCCCTCTATCTAATCGGCAGCCCCCTCCATATGACATGACATCTTTTCTCTTTTCTCAACGGCCCGCTTCGATGCTTTCATAAGTGAGTGATCCGGCTGTCGTTCGTTCTATCCGCGCGCCCGACGAGCTTACTCCTCGCACCGAATGGCATAGATTTTCATTCCAGCGTAGCATAAGCATACATTTCATTCAGGGGTCATTCATAGTTGCTAGTGGGGTGCCCCTATCTCTTCTCGGTCGAGAGGACAAGTCGAGCCCACAATGATAAGAGATAAGCGGGCCCGTGCAATTCATATCCGGTCCCTACCCCATAACCCCCAATTCGGGGGGCTGTCGCCATATGTCTAATCTAATCTAATCTAATCTAATCCCAGTTGGCCATATATCTAATCTAATCTAATCCCAGTTGGCCATATATCTAATCTATATATAGGAGGGGGAGGGGTGCGAGAGCCTATAATAGATCTATATAGATCTCAGTCGGTCGAGCGTATACTTGCGATACTTTACGCGCCCGCCCTCCACGAAATGTTTCTTCCGCCCGCCACCTCTTCCTTCCTTTCTTCACGCCCGCACTCCCAGAATCGACCCCCCGCAATGACCAATGCAATGGATTCCCGGAGTCATAGAGACATGTCATATGGATATATCTGGCTATATGTAATTGGCCGTAACAGTAACATGATAGATACACCTTTCAATTGTCAAGCTCCTTTCAATCATATTACAATATACCCGGGCTGCATCACTACACTACAGACGTTATATGAGATGCTCTCCTCTCCCCGGGGCGGTCGAGGCATCACCGCATCTCTCACTTTCGCTTCACTCCGTTTGGTTAGTTCAAATCATTTTTGGGGGGATAGTGCCCCATATCTATATGGGATAGTAGTGCTGGCCCTATGGGGATAGCTAGTAGAGTAGCAGGCGGTGAATCATCCCCATCTAGTTCTCTATGGGATGCGGCTGGGCGGTAAGACCCGTGTTGACGAGTACCAACGGCCCATATCCCATATCAAGACCGTGTTGGTGTTGCTTGCGTGGGCATGTCAGTCATATTACGTACTCGATACGGACGGGTATTCATTCACACTATTCTATTGGTGTTGACGCGGCGGGCCACCATATCTATATCTATATCTTGATTGGCCAATTGAACTATATAGACTATAGATAGATACGCGACCGGATGGGTTACAATTCCTAGCCGGGTCGAGGCCGAGGGAGACGTCGGGCCGGGGCCATATAGAGAGTTCAGGGTAAGGGCCCTCTGGGGAGAGGAGGCCGAGGACCCCATATCCATATCCATATAGGGGGTACTCGATTGCCCGGGGCATCTGCCCACTATCTACAATCGGGGGGCCCCTATCGGGCATCTGCCCACTATCTACAATCGGGGCCCCGGGGCATCGAGCCTGGTCGAGCAGGCGGCTAGTTTGATCCGGCCGGTTTCTAGTCATTCATGACCCCACTAACTCTATTTGGCTAGTCGTCATTATCTCTATCTCTCAGTCGAGTGTCGGCCCCCATATCTATATAGAGGGGGCCGGGGCACCACATCAATCATCCAGAATCTAGATTCTCTATACTATATATGGCATCCATCTCATCTAATCTAGCACCACGTCATCCCACTGAATAGGTAGCGGGGGCCGGGGCACCGGATGAGATGAAGAGGATGACTGGTTGCGAACTATTATCTCATCCTTATTCTATTATCTTATCCGGTTGTATCACGTATATAATAGATGGTGATGGTAGACGGACGGATCAGTGTAGCTCGACCCCCCACCCCATATAGACTCGATAGATAGGGCCCGGGTCGAGGAGCCCTATCGGGTCTGTCTGAACTATGGGTCAACCGCCCCTCCCGCCCAACTAGATCTATATTACATGAGGAGGGATCTATATAGAACTGGGGGGGGGGATCTATTACGTGGAATATATCCCCGCCCCACCTACCTCAGATAGATAGAAATGGCCCACCCAACCACCGGGTGGCCTGCCTATAGATTCTATATGGGTAATGGGTGACCCGTATGATCTACATGATTGTCATGCGATCATCAAATGCCGAGTGAGTGATTTGATTCATGTTACGTATAGAATCCATTCAATCATGCGATGGATCTGCCTAGAGAGATGGGCCCCTCCATATCTATATGCACAGCTCGGATTCATGTTACGTACTTCGTGCCCTGAGAGAATGAATCTATATTGGCCCTATCTCTATATCTGGGGGGCCCTATCCATTATCTGGGATTCCCAGGCCCTATCTATATAGAGGATGAGGAGGCCCTGAGAGAATGAATCTATATTGGGTTGGGGGGGCCCTATCTATTATCTGGGATTCCCAGGCCCTATCTATATAGAGCCAGGAACAGTTCTCTATATGGGCCCACTCTCCAGTCCCCTATATCTCTATGGCTCCAGCCTGACTCCAGTGCCCCATAGATATAGGGCCCCAACCCCAGCCCCATATATAGAAATGCTAGGGCCTGGCCTATAGATCTATATCTGGCCCCCTATATAGATATGGGAACGGCCAGATAGATATAGGGCAATACAGATATCACTCTATTCCATTCTCTCTAGATGGAGTGGGGAGTGGGCCAACCTCTATAGATATATCTCTCTCTATAGATATATCTGCTCTCTATATCTATATCTATATCTCTCTCTATATCTATATCTATATCTGGGGCTCCCCACCTGACCCGGGGAGAACGGCTGATAGAGAATTCTATCTATATGGAGAGGGAGAGGCGGTGCCATATCTCGTCT